>BQNB010064204.1:0-24194 GCA_026074375.1 Tanacetum coccineum
ATACAAGCATAATTTGCACAATTTGTTCATTTTAGGGTCATTTTTGATATAAAAAGGATATGTGATTTCTCACATATCATGATCTATGCCTATATGCAATGCAAGAGTAATTTCGTAATCTTAATGCAAGAAATCTAGCATAAGTTCAAGTTAGGCATAATTCGAAAAACTAGCTACAAACGAATAGTGTACATGGCACATGTGCTTAGAAATTCAATTAGCTCAATTAGAAATAGTAACGATCATTTAATAATTTCTATTAACAAACTTAAGATACAAATAAGTGCACATAATTACATAGCATAACACATAAAAGTATTTATCGTCGTTTTGTGTATTAGATACAACAATGTATACATAGCTCGGTTTATTCGAAAATAAAATACTTTCCTCCCCATTTCAAAAATCAAGTTTAATATTTTTGAAAAGTTAATTACACCATTTTTCAAAGATATACCGACTAGAAATGTCCGACTCGAAAGGAAAAGATAAAATACAAGTTTTACGTTAAAACGAGACTCAATGTTTTGGACAATAAGTAGTATTTTTCCTTTTCTGACTAAATTAAGTTTGAAATAAATACTTGGAAGTATTTTTATATGAAAGTAGACTCAATTCTCTTTGAAATGGCAGGTGGCACGACTTTTACGGACTTACGGTTAATTTTATATGATTTTTCAAAGTTTCTGAAAAACTACTGAATCAGACAGGTGGTCCCCTTAAAATTAAGGGGCCACCCAAATATTTAAGGGGGCCGCCCACCTGATACTCAGAATTACAATTTTTGTAAAAAATTGTTTTCTGACTTTGTGGAAAGGTGTACAACTTTCTGAATTTGATACCGTGTATATAACATCGAGCTAGTATAATTAGTGTATATAACATCAAAACTAATACAAGTTAATCAACAAAACACTTTTCATATTTAATCCCACATAATGGGTAATTTGATACATGGATCGTACTCAATTTTTAAAACCATTTGTTTTGAAAATTAGAGCGACGTGGCTTTGATACCAATTGTGGAAATCGTAGAGGGGGAGGGAGGTGAATACGTTTCCTTTTAAAATCTTAAAATATTTCGTATCAAATTGCCGATCAAGCGTGACATAATATGATGAGTGTTCACATAGTAATACATCAAATCACAATAATACAAACCAACACACAAATGCAAGTATAAATATAAAGCAATAAATGCGAGTATAAATGTAAAGAAATAAGTGAAAGAAAATCTAAACCGGACACAATGGTTTATAGTGGTTCGGTCACGAAGCACCTCTTCGCCCTACTTCACTCCCCGAGTACCCAACTAGAGTGTTACTTCACTAGTCAACAAGCTCCCTTATGGCGGAGAAAACCGTACACAACTTTCGCTTATATCAATTTCTGACACTAAGCTAGATGCCGAGTTCTAATCTTAGCTAGAACCAATCTATCATGTAACACCCCCAAAATGGGTCGCAGCAGAATAAGGATCCGGGGCGTGTTACTTATCAGATCAATAACACAAGATAATACAACTTCACAACTACACAACTTCTACACTTCACAACTTCACTTCACATCCCTCCCTACACATCACAACTTCACTATACTTCCACATCTTCCTACACTTCACAACTTACATCACCAAGACACTACAAATCAACCATGATCTAACATACCTTTCTTAATGATCACCATGATCTTAACTATACACAAGTTGGAATACATGGACTCGATCTATACATTGTGAATGTAAGACATGTCACGAATGCACTAACTAAACTACATAACTTCGTATCTTGATGATAATGAGAGTTCTTCTCTTGCACTTGAATGGATGGATGATTGGATCACATTTAAAAAAACTTATAACAAGTTTAGTGATCAAAGACAAAGGTTTTGAAGCAAGAGTTTTAGATCTTAGAAAAACTAATGTCAAAGAGGAAAAGAAAATCTGTGGAAACAGTCCCTTATATAGGAAAAAAAATAATAATTTTTTATTTGGGCGTCCTCTTAGTTTAACATAGGTCGGTACCCCTTAATTAATTAAGGGGGCGCCCATTTTTCAAACGCTTTCTTTTTTGTCTTTTTGTGGGAAAGGTTTTTCTGGAACTTTCTAGCCGTTTTTGGGTAGAAAATTTGAATTCAAAATGTTTATTTTGAATAAAACATTTCTTATAAATACAAAAAAAATTTGTATATGTTTTTTAAAAATGTTTTGGGGGGGGGGGGGGGGGGGGGGGGGGGGGGGGGTCCCCATATTTAATAAAAAAAAAGATAAGGTTTGGAAAAATAAAAAATTTCTTTGATTATTCAACAAATTAAAGTTTGTTTGTTCATACCTTTAGTAATTTACGTCGGGTGCGAACTTAAATTTGTTGTTGAAGAAAACATGAGACGTCGAAAGAATGATGCCGAATGAATTGATGATTTGTGATTACATTAACTTAGAGCACTTTAACGTTATGTGTTATAAGTTACATGTTTGTCATCACCAAAACATGAAGAGAATGTATAGATTAAATACCGTAATGTAATATTTCTACCAACAGCAAGATTATGAATGATGTCATGCTTGAGGTAAAAACCATTTTGTGTTTTATTTTTCTTTAGTTATCTTTGTATACTTTACAAAATATGTAAAAACATAAGTCACTTGTGTTTTTTTTAAATATGCAAAGTGTAAGTAATATTTTGATAACTTGCTAAATTGTAATTGTAAAGTAATCCTTACTTGTTAGATTACTTGTTAAATGTGTAATTAACTTTGTTAGAATACTTAAAATAAAATGTGAAAGTTAACTATTATATTTGTTAAAAATAAAATGTTCAAGTGATGTGTTTAAAGTAAAATGTGTAGTCACTTGTGTGGAATATATATTTATATACTTGTGAGAGAGTAACCAAATAAAATAGTTTATGACATAATTTTGAGTTTAGTAAATGTATGAAGTTTGATTTAAAATATATAAACTTTATTTTCTACTTATAGTGATTTTATGATTGTTATCAACAAAACATAAAAGGATCATAAAATATAAATAAACGTTTTTACAGCTTATTTGTATTAACAATCTCCCACTTTTTGTTGATGACAAACATAAAATTATTGGAAGTAAAAACTAAAGTTTATATGTTTTAAATTGGAGTTTTTTACTTCCTTCTCTCCCTTTTTGTCGAAACAAAAAGAGCGTCGAAGGAAAATAACTATATATGCAATGTGTATAGAGAAAGAAAGATGGAACGATCCGTAATGAGTCGAATCTAAAATAAGCAATATGTAAGAAAAAAAATTGATCCGAAATGAATCGGATGCTATGCTCCCCCTTAATGAGGGTGATTCGTCTTAAACGACTAGTCGAGTAATAGTATATATAAGTATCCCGATAGATGTAAAAATTACTTGAGGACAAGTAATAGTTAATATTCTGAGTGTTGTAATCCCACCGAGAATTGAATTGAAAACCACGTTTATATTTCAAATTTAAATGCTTGACTGACTTTTAATTTTGGTTTTTGATTTTAAACTAAGTATAAAATAAAACTAAACTAAGCTAAGCAAATAAACGAAGAGAAATATATATAAAAAGATATGTTTGCTAAGCGAAATGTTTAGATCCTTAAGTGTGAATTAAATATATAATTAAGTCCTTATCGATGAATCAATATCTTTCAAATAAATTATCTTCTTACAACGTTGGTTTTTATTGAAAACAATTTTAATCAGATATCGTTTACTTAAATTCATGCCGTAATATTTACTACGCCTTTTATGCCCGCACGAATAACAATAACAATAATCTAATTAATCCGAAATCACAAATCAATATTTCCACTTTTATAATCACACCATAATTATCATAAACAATTTATCACTTAACAAGCATATATAAAATCTACTCACTAAGCATATTAATCACCAAATAAGCAACAAATAATCTAATAAGCATAAAACTACAAATTAAGCTACTTTTTACTACGGATTGAAAAAGGAAGAAGATTAGAACCCGAATGATGAAACCGATACGAATAAAACCACCCGATTTAATAAGCTAAAGAAAATAATCAAGTTCGATCTAGCTTATTAAACCCTTAAGCTCCCGGCCTAGATGTAGAAGATGAAATAAAAAAATAAGACACGGAAAAGGTTAGGAAAAAATAAGCTAATACGAATGAAAACCTTTTATTGAAAAATAACTATATTATTAAAACTATATTTTGTAAAAACAAGATAAAATCTAATAAGCTACTATTGAAACTATAGCGTAAAAAAATAAATTTAAAAGCAAAACAATATAGTCTGAAAAGCTGTCAATACTTATTTCGAAAAAGGGTATAAGATTAAAAGCTTATAAATAAGCTGAGACTTAGAATAAGCTTGTGGTACCCTTATGTATTCGAATAAGCCCCAGCTTAATAAGCTACAAGAAAATAAGCAAAGATTGAAACGTTATTACTAAATAAGCTATAAAAACTAAAAATTCAACTAATAAGCTCTCTAAACGCCCCGCCCAAAATCAAGGAAACCAAGACTAATAGACTAAGCCGAGTAATAAGCACTCACAGTTTCCTTTCATGGTTCGAAATCGAGCTGAAACAAGTGGTAAATAAGCTTAAAAAATTAATCTAGAATAAACTTAACCCAAAATAACTCTAATATATGTTAATAATGGAAAAATATGCATAAAAAATAACCGAATAAGCTACAGAAAGCTTTTCGCTTATCTGAGAATAACTTTATGAAAAATCCAGCCAGATGAAACAACTTTATTTGATAAGAAAAAGAAAAAAAGGGGGGGGGGAGTGGGATAATAATAAGGCAAATCAAATAAAAACTCCAAGTCAAAGAACCACAACCCTCAATCATCATCATTAATAAGCTAGTAGTGTATTACAATAAGATAGGAAAAAGTTAGTAACAAAAGCCCTACACTATTACAATAAGCTGATTCTTAAAGTTGCTAAAGAAAATAAGCTAAAAAACTTTACTACCACAACTTAACAAATGAAAAAAAATGAAACAAAGAAAAAGAATCGAAAATTTGAAAAGGAAAAGATGCCAAAATATGGTGGAGCGTGCCTCCTTAAATAGCAAATGATCGGAGCCTTTCTTCTTTGGGATCGGGGCTGCCAGCGAATAATTCAGCCATCCTCCAGTAATAATGCAACACGTGACAGTCTTTAATAATAAAGAGCTAATCATTTAGGCTCGGCATCCCGAACCAACCACCGAGCCTCCCGATCCAATCTCCAAGCCAGTGAGTGCACCCGAACCTGATGCCCACTAAGAATCTGCCACGTGTCCTTGTAGATATAATACCAAAAATTTAGACAAAAGGGGGACTCGAACCGCAGACCTTCTGGATACATCAACAGTACCTTAACCAACTGAGCTAGCATCCTTTCTTGTAATATTAAGCATTTTAGTTCTATTAATGGGCTTCTTGGCTGGGCCGGATTCTAGATAGTGAACTTGGTCGGCCCGTTCAAGGTGAACCGGGTTGAATCTTGGAGCGAGGCTGGATCCGTCAGACTCGTAATTTCATGATCTTTCCAATGGTATGCTCTAGGATTTTTCAGACTTCGTCTTGATCTTGAAAATTGTGAAAACGTGATCGAAAGACACCCGAAATATACCGTTTTTGCTTTGTTTTCAATCCTTTGTACATGTAAGACATAAAAACACAATACAAACATATTTGCAAGATAATTAACCATATTTTAGTGTTTTTAGTCCGATTAATAGTGTTTTCCAGGGTATAAACGATGTGTGTTTTAGCACACATCAAATTTCCCCACACTAAGCCATTGCTGGTCTCACATGCAATGTTTATCAAACACGCTCGGAACGAGATAATTTTGACCCTCCTTAACTTATAACCTCCTCACATCAAACAAGAACAGATAAGGTTTATTAAGAAAGTTTAAAATCATTTGTTTCTAAAGCGCCTCCGTTTTAACCATTTATTTATTAAAAGATAAAAACTAAGATAAAACTTTAATAAAATTATTTAAAGGCTTTAAAGAACGGGCGTTCGTCATCCTTGATTTTTACAATCCCCAAACCACTTAAAATGAAATCACAACTAAATATATGATTAGATGCTAACACTACTCGAAAATGCTAATTGTGTAACCGCATCTACTTTTTCGCTCCCTTAATCCTAATTCCTCTACAGATTTTATTCGGAAAATATAATGTGAAACGAGATCACTTATTTAAATATACTATGTTCAAAATGTTTATTATGAATAAAACATTTCTTTTAAATGTAGAAAATGTTTTGTAAGTTTATAAACATGTTTACAACACTTTATAAAAGTTTGAGGTTGAATACAAATTTCCTTTGATCATAAAATCCATTAAGCATTTATTTAATCATACATTTAAGTGATGTAATTGTTGAAATGAGAATTTACTACTAAATACTTGTTTACGTTTAATTTTACGTTGAACGTTTTTATATTTTGTGATTATCAAAACGTAAAGATGTGAAAAAATATTATTAATGTTTTTAGGTATTATATTTTATCAACAAACTCAACTACGAGTCCAGAGACGGAGACTTTATTTAGATAACCCTGGAGTCGAAATTTGGCTTTATTATTATTATTATTATTATTATTATTATTATTATTATTATTAATACCTCCACCCTTTAAACGACTACAACATCGGGAGCGAACCGACAGGAAACAATGGTCTTATTTTGGCTTTGGTTTATCACTTTATCATTATTATTTATTATTTTAGCGAAATTTCAAGTCCCGTGGTCTTTTAACTACTTAGACAACGGGAGTGAGCCGTCAGGAATCGGTAGCTTATTTCCCTACAACACTGACAAAACCTCGTTGTGTACCTTACTTTCATCAGAATGAATCTCTAAGAAGGGATAAAAACTAAGAATCGCAAAAACAAAATCAACTTTATTTATTAAAAATTATTTTTTATGTTTTTTAAGTTGATGGGAGCAAAAAGCCACAATTAACCTTTATGAGCTCTAAAGAGATCCAACTACTCCACGCTTAGCATCTAACTTATATTTAACTCTATCATTTTTCGTTCTTTTCAAAAAATTTAAGTCTTGCAAATGCTTAGTCTCGAAAGCTAAGGGGAAAGCTAGAGTGTAATGCTCAGTCAAGTTAAAATCTCCATAGTTCTAGCCTACGGGCCTACTTATTTCTATATTTTTATACCATTTTTATTTTTCATTTCATTTATATATATCTATAACATATATATGGGGCTAGTTATGAGTCTGTAAATATGAAATAATGACTGGATGCCACCTCAATGATGACATGGCATCTACATAGCATTAATTTTCAGAAATAACTAAAAAAATAGGCCTTTACAAGGCTCGAACCCGGGGTGTTTAGTTAGTATCATGTGTCCTCTACCAATTTTGCCAAGCTTCTATTTGTGTGATAGTATACCAAACAAATATTGATATGTACAATGTATCAGTTTCCTTAATCCTTTACAATTTAAAACACAACCCGCTTGATATAATCTAAATCTACTCACCCACAGTGATATACTCTGAATTCTAATCTTTATCCAATTAATATTCATATCAAGCAATCCTGTCACGATCTTAAGGATCCTAAAAAACCGTATCACATACCAAAGAAATAGCACGCCCCCCGCACTTGGGCTTATAAATCACACACTTATTATAAGAAAATAGAAAGAAGAAAAGACACGGTTGCCTCTCGAGAAGCGCTTAATTTTGTGTCAGTCTCTTACCTTATGACTCGCCCCATATCATCGATCTATAGGGACGAATCATGTAGATAAGAAAATCTCAATCGCCGGACTTTCATACAGATGTTTAGATAAACATTGAAGCACATGAAAGTTCCACTCTGAAGAGATACCACTGGCTCAAAACTAAAAACGGGAATACCGAGGTCAAAAATGGTGTCTTCACTCCCGGAGGAAAGAAGAAAAGGAGATTCCATTGGATAGGAGATATAAGAAAGAAAAATACGATAAACATAATTGTGAAGGAAAGTATAAGCGGAACCTCAAAGGGTAATTATTACATATTTGGAGATAGAAATTATCACTCCCAAATCCCAGGGTCGAAAACTTGTCCTCTCGGTCATCAAATCCATCATTATCAGGTTCATGATCCTTTAAGCTTCTGGTCAAGATCTAAAATCACCTCGGAGAGGGAGATTAGGGATATGTCATTATAAGCAACTATCAGATAGATTAAATAACTCCCTTCGAGAATCATGATACCTATCTCAATATCCGTAGAAATATCCATATCTAAAAAAGCATCGATTTCATCAATTATGCTCTTGGGTCCAAACACTCCATCCTCATTACATCGGAAAAGGTGTGACTAACAAAGCCGGCTCATCAAGGTTAGAAACATAAGAGTCCTTACTCTCGATGTCCTCTAACACCTGATCAAAAAGAGGATTTACGTCACTAGAAATGTATTCGTCATCAAATTCGAAAAGAGGGTTCGAGTAAATTTTAACATTATTGTTAATACAAATAATGTCAAAAACATTTTTATTTTTAATTTATCTTTTTCGACTCATCAATGTTTTGATAATAACAAAAGGTGAAAACTTTTACAAATTACTAATCATTAGAAAATTCTATTTCTAGATTAATCAACCTAAGGAATGGATAAACAAATTCATTAAACATGATTAGTGTTCAAGATAAAGATTTCCTTAAAACCTAACATTTCTACAAATGTTTTTAATAAAAATAAAAAAACAAAATATTAAATCATTGAAAGAAAGTTTTATTAAAAACATAAAAACTTAAATTCAAATTTTCCTTCCAAAATAGAAGGTTCTATAACAGATACAACCTTCACCACAAAAGGACAAAAAAGGGAGCGGAGTCTAGTGGCGGCCCCCTTATATATAAGGGACCGCCGGGACCGCCACCAGCAACGGTCATCTTTTTTGTCCCCTATAAATACTGACCACCCATCAGAAAAAACACCTCTTCCATGAAGATTTTCTCAGATTCATTTTTCTCTCTTCTTCCTTTCTTTCTAAAAACATAAATCTTGATCACAACTTACCATGATCTGTTTCAAATGATTAATTCTTCTCCTCGCCTTCTTCTTCTCTTCTAATCAATGTGCAAGAGAAGAACAATCTATTCTTCTATATAACGAATTGGCTATCAAGGTGATCTCTCTCTTCTCCCCTCAAGAATCACAGCATCTTATTACATAAATTTAGTGTCGTTGTTAAATTCGGATTGTGTGTAGATCCAAGTGTGTAAATTTGAGTAATGGTGTGATTTGGATTGGTGTCATCCAAGGTAAATATCTTGTGAGTGTGTAAAAGACTTAGTGAAGTCTTAGATTTGTTCTAAGCTAAGATTATGAACTCGAGCATCTAGCTTAGTGTCGGAAAAGGAAAGTTAAGCACGTCTAAACTGTTTTCCTTCGCCAAAAGGGCTTGTACATAGTGAAAAATCTCGAGTGGAGTACTCCGGGGAGTGGAGTAGGAACAAGAGGTGCTTCGTTGCTGAACCACTATAAATCTTGGTGTCTTGGTTTGATCGTTTCTTTCCTTATCTCTTTATATTATTATTGTTCATTTAGTTCATTACATTAGATAGTTTTTGTTGTGATTCATATTGTTGATTGATTGACATATAACTCGAATCAAACCATTTTATAAGCAAAGAATTTTAAACTGGTCAATTAACCTGTAAACTATTCAACCCCCCCTGCCCCCCCCCCTAAACTAGTTTCCATTATTGGTAACAGGAGTGCAAGTCACTCAATAATTTTAAAATAATATTATTTTTAAAGATTGGATCGATCTATTATTCCGACAAAAATTAGAATGGCCAAAATCTATGCAAAGACCACCACTTTTTGAAAGCGATAGTTTTATCTATTAGAAAAATAGATTCGAGACATATGTTAAATCAAAAGATCTAGATCTTTGGCATGTTATTACCAATGGTGATTTTCAACCCATTATTCAAAATATCCGGAAACCAAACTTGATGAGGTGGGGTGAGGGGTGGGGGGTAGGGTCCCTTTTGAAAAAAGAAACCGATGATCTAAAAGAAGGCTTGCGAAAAATAATGAAGCCAAAATGGTTATTTACAATGCTTTGCCTAGAAAAGAATATGAACGAATTTTCATGTGTAATACGGCAAAAGAAATTTGGAAAACTTTGTTAATCACCCATCAAGGTAATAGCCAAGTCAAAGATAATAAGATTGACCTTTTGGTTCAACAATATGAACAATTCAATCATTTCCAAAGACGAATGTATAGATAGAAGCATGCTTAAATTAATACTAATATTAATACTAAGTCTTAAGCTCTTGATGAAGTTTACTCTAGTAAGAACTATGTAAAGGAAGTTTCTTAAGGGCTCTACATCCTTAATGAAGAGGCAAAGGTCACTGGCGATAATGGAAACAAAAAGACTTAACATCAACATAATACTCTTATGAGCCATGTGGCAACCGCAAAGTCTATGAGATGATCATCAAGAAGATCCGAAATAACCAAAGCAAAAGTTGAAAGGAAATCTCTTGCTTTAAAGGCTAAGAAAGAATCTAGTGATGAAGAGTGTTCGACTTCCGGTAGTGAAGATGAAGAGTACGCCATGGCGGTAAGAGACTTCAAGAAGTTCTTTAAGAGAAGAGGTAGATTCGTGAGACAACCTCGAAACGACCAAAAGACCTTTCAAAGAATTCGAGACGATAAAAACGGCAAAAGTGAAAGGAAGTGCTTTAGATGCGAAGATCCAAATCATCTTATTGGAGAATGTCCAAAGCCACCGAGAGACAAGAACTAAAAAGCATTTGTTGGAGGTTCTTGGAGTGATAGTGGTGAAGAAGATGATGAAAAGATCCAAGACGAGACATGTCTTGTAGCTCAAGCACCAAAATGTAGGTATGTTCCGAATCTTTTACTTATAAGAGGAAATAACTCATCAATTGATGATTTAGCTTTAGACAATGAAACTGATAAATTGTGCAAAATGAGTATAATCACTAAGAACATAATGTTAATAGCCTATAAGAAATAGTCTAGAAAATGAGCTAGAGAATTAAAAGAAAGATTATCCACACTACCGAGAAAAACAAGGGAGTTTGATCTCGTTTGTGCAAAGTGGTCATAACACTTTAAAAATGAAAATGAAAAGCCAAAGAATAATCTACTAGATTAAATACAAATTTGAAAAGAGTACAACAGTGCTTGAATGAAATGTTAAGATAATCATAAACCCTTAGGTTATAAATTAGTTTAAGGTTTTAATTCATTTGAAGCATCATCTAGTGGAACTAAGGAAATAAAATTTGTGAAAGCTCAGAAAAAGATGTCTTCTGATGGAGGTCCCATAATTATAAGGCGGACCCCATAATGATCCTGCGGCCCCCAAACTAATATAGGGACCCGCCCCCAGTACACCTGATGTTGAAATACTGTAACTTTTCAAAAAATCCATTTTATGGTCTTTTAACTAGACCAAAACACTAAACTGTAAAGAAAGTTCAAAGTTCCCCCCGTATTGCTAGTGACAATGAAGTTAAACAATTCTAAAGCCATTGTTCAAAACCCGGAGTTTAGATTCGAAACCCTAATTTTAGAACTAAAACATCACACCTCCTAGAAGAGAAGTCAATAATAATTATTCTCGTCCAAAACCCACAACCTAAAGACATTTTGTTCACAAAACCACCCATGGATTTCCCCGTAACTTGTGAACAACTTTTCCACATCAAAAGTTTACATGGCCAAGGGAAATGGGTGTCTTACCATTCTCACATCCTAAAAATTGCATCAAACTGCAAGGGATGTTTTGGGCACCGTAACACTTTTGGACCCCATAAGTATATTGGGACCAAAATGTTTTGAGTTATTGTCCTATATATAAATAGATATGCCTTGGAGTCGATTTAGAGCCCGACGAATGGATCAAGGATAGCGGATGTTCCAAACATATGACGGGCAACCGAAAGCTCTTCTCTACTTACAAGGCATACAATGGAGGTAATGTTTATTTTTGTATAATCTTCGCGGTAACATCATTGGCAAAAAAAGAAAAAGTGGTAAAAGATTTCTAATGACTCTCTTAAATAGATATATGTAGAACATGTAATTGATAATCTAGGATTCAACTAGCTAAAGTATAGGACAAAATGTAATAATAAGTGTAGAGTAACTTTTTCTGAACAAAGATTAGTGAAATCACATAAGGACGGTAGAATTGATAGGTAAGAGGTATTAGGAAGAAAGGCTTATATGAGGTGAAAATTAGAAATAAGACCTAAGTATCAAATATTGTCTAACCAACGATTGTGATGATAATTTCCACTTTGTGGCATGATAAGGAGATTAGTCACGCAAAAAATGCGCACATTCAATCGTTAGCTTCTAAGGAATTAGTTAGGAACCTACCTAAGCTTAAGTTTGATCAACATTTTTGTGATGCTTGCAAAATTGGAAAACAAGCTCACGCTAGTCACAAAGCTAAGAATGTAGTAACAACGGACTAAATTCTTTGAACTTCTCCTTAAATGGATCTTTTTGGTCCCATCCGCCGAATGCGGAGCTACGGAGGAAATCTGTGTACCCCTTTTTCCTAGTCATAGTAAAAAAAAAAAAATAAAAAAAATAGATGACTACTCTAGGTATACTTGGACTAGATTTCTTAAGAATAAAACCGAAGCTTTCGATCAATTCGAAATATTTAGTAAGAAAATCCAAAATCAATTAGGATGTACAATAGTGTCAATAAGAACCGACCACGGTAGAGAATTTGATAATGAAGTGCAATTTGGAGAGTTTTGTTAGATCCAATAGGTATTACTACACAACTTCTCAGCACCATACGCAGCTCCTCAATTCACAAATGGTCGTGGATAAAGGAAAAATAGAAAACTTCAAAAATATGAGTAGAACAATGGTTGAACTAGCAAGTGTTACTACAAAAAAGTTTTAGTGTAACGTCTAGGAAACTGTCCAACATAATTCTTAACCGAATCCTAATTTAGAACCATCCTAGGACAAAACACCTTATGAAATCTTGTAGAGTAGGAAACCTACTCTTGACTAATTTTAGATTGTTTGAAGCAAGTGCTTCATTCCTAAACACTAAAGACAACCTTACCAAGTATGACCCAAGTCTTATGAAAGGTGTCTTTCAAGGTTACTCCCAAAAAAGATAAAGCCCTATATCATTCTTACTAAACCACTAGGAAAATCAAAGAACACCAACGTGATATGTAGATGAAACTCCTCC
Source organism: Tanacetum coccineum (assembly GCA_026074375.1). Lineage (NCBI taxonomy): Eukaryota > Viridiplantae > Streptophyta > Magnoliopsida > Asterales > Asteraceae > Tanacetum > Tanacetum coccineum. The sequence goes on from BQNB010064204.1 coordinate 13,252, forward strand.
CCCCTCTAAGACATCACCCTTGTTGGAAGATACTTAGGATGAAAGAAGAAGCTATTAGGAAATCCGAAAAGAAAAACCTGAAAATGTTGTTGACAGAATGAAACTTTTAGAGATTGAACGAAATAGTCAATATTAAGGAATCTAGAACATCCCCTAGAAAATGTGTCATAGGAGAAACCTCAACCAAATAAAGAAACCCAAGATCACAAGCCAAAAAACCAAAGTAACTTTTATTGTTTTATCTCTACCATAGAACCTAAGAATGTGAATGAAGCCTTGAGAGATGAAAGTTGGATAGTCCCGCCATGCAAGAAGAATTAAATCAATTCATTACTAAGGACATTTGGGAGTTAGTTCCACAACCTAAGAATATGACAATTATAGGAACTAAGTGGGTGTTTAGAAATAAGTTAGACGAGAACGGTGTTTGTTTCTCGAAAAGCTAGATTAGTTTGCTCAAAGGATTCAACCAACAATAGGGCATACGATTATGAGGAAACTTATGCCCCTTTGCTAGACTTGGTGTCTATTAGGATATTATGAGCTTATGCTTACGACCTTAATTTTTAAATTATTCCCAATGGATGGTATAAAAAGTGCATTACCTGAACGGTTTTTATCAATGAGAGGTATAAGACGTGGCACAACCTCCGGATTCCATTGATTATAAAAATACCGGATCATGTTTATAAATTAAGAAAGCTTTAATATGGTCTTAAACAAGCACCCAAAAAGCTTGGTAATGAAATGATTAAAAAGCTTATCTTATTAAAACATGAAAATAAAGATGGGAATGGTAATAACACTCTTTTTACTAACAAAGAAAAGTTCAAATCTCATCATTGTTTCAAATATTATGTCGATGACATTATATTCGGTTAACTGTCAAGACATGTGTGATGAATTTGCCAAAATCATGCATGACGAGTTCGAGATGATCATGATGGGTGAACTTAACTTCTTCCTTAGATTACAAATTAAACAAATGGAAGACGGTATATTCTTTAATCAATCTAAGTACATTAAATAAATGCTTAAGAAATTTGGTCTAGAAGACTCTAAACCAATAAAAAAACCCCCATGTCCTCTGATAACTAAACCACGAAAGACGAAAGAGTGTGGAGACGGTAGATAGTACCAAGTATTCGAGGCATGATAGGTAGTCTATTATACCCTAATGCAAGTAGGCTGATCTCATGTTAGTGTCTGCCTTTGTGCCCGCTTCCAAGAGGCTCCCAAAACCTCTCACCTTAAAGTGGTTAAGCGTATCTTACGATACATTAAAGGCACCACGCACTTAGGATTATGGTATCCTAAGGGGACCGGCATAGAAACCGTAGTATATGCCGACTCTGATCATGCGGAAGATTATGTGGACCGAAAGAGCACTAGCAGTATTTGTACGTTCGAGGGGATGTTTGCTTTGACATCTTGGTTCCGGAAAAACAAACCGCTCTCCAATATCCACTGCCGAAGCCGAATACTAACGCCGGAAAGGCATGTCAACAAAAGCACTATGGATGAAACAAGCTCTCATCGACTACGACGTATCTACTTCGACGGACATTCCATCATGTGCGAACAACAAGGCGCGATTGACCTTAGCAAAAACCCGGTGCAACATTCTTGTACCAAACACATCGAAATACGTCACCACTTTCTTCGTGATAATGTCCAGAAAGGACATATCTCAATCGAAAAAGTGCCATCCGCCGACAACATCGCTGATATCTACAAAAAACCAACCCCTTAAATGTGAATCGTTTAACTATCTACGTCTTGGTTTAGGAATGATGGAACACATTCCATTAAATCCTATAATACCGCTTCTATTCTTACTGTCCAATTCTAAGTCCCGGTTCCATTCCGTGTCGTGACGACTTAAATGCTTCATCCGAAGTACTTTAAGCATGTTTAATTCGCGAAATGTAAATTAAAACGTCACTCATCTTCGCAAAATCTTTGTCAAAATTAAGTTCAAAATCATTGCCTGAAGGCGGCCTCCATATAGGCGGCCCCCCTATATATTTGGGACCGCCAGGTAAATACGGGACCGCCATCAGCAAAACACAAAACGGGACACTTAACCAAAAAATTTCAAAACTGAAAAACAAACACCCCCTTACCTGCTGCCATTGACGAACTCAAACCAAAACCCACCAAAACTCAAAATCAACCATTAAAACTTCAATTGAAGATCAAATCAACACTAATAATCATTCCTAATATCACAAAGATCATCAATTGTAAGTCATTTTATCTATTTTCTTTCAATTTGAGTTTAGGGTTCTTAATGAACACCAAAAATTAAAATTGGGGATTTTCAATTTTTCTTTCAACTTTGTGCAATTAAGAGTATTAGGATAGAATGTATAACTAATATGCTTCCCGTAGACATAGGATTTGCATACATTAGTAAGATTAAACGAAAAATTGATTTTGAACCAAAACCCCAATTTTATTTTCAAATCACTCACGTTAGAAACACAATAAAATTGTTGTTATGCATTGTCAACACAACCTAAAAATATTTTCAAACACATGCATAATGATCTCAAAATCAAATTTTGAGATACATAATCATATGTATTTTTTCGGGACTTGTTTGTTTTTGACCAAAATCAATTAAGGGACGTTATTGGGTTAAGTCCTAACGATCTATCTATAGGATCGAGTTAATCGTTACTCCACATTGTTTGCATATAGACACACACTAGGCACAAACTCAAAACATCAATACATGTAAAAGCGATTAAAATATGACCTTGCTTATATATTTCTAGGTAACAATGCCTCGAGCTACAGGTCTTGATCATCAAAAGACACAAAACTACATACCCCAAATATCAAATGAATTTAATCAACCCTTACTAAATACAATGGCCAATCTTGAAAAACGATACTTTCATGAGGGGAGGGTTGTAAGTCCAAACTTCGAAAATATGAGTCATATTCGCGCTAAGTTTGAGTCAATCGGGTTTGATTGTTTGTTAGATATTAACGAACAAATTATACCTCGCTTTGTTCTTGAGTTCTACTATCAACTCACTTTTGCCTACAATCCTGAGGGTCAATTCATTGTCAATTTTGTCATTCAAAATAAGTCTTTTTCCCTCACTCTTGAGGAATTCGGTTAAATTCTAAAAATCCCTTTCAAAGGTCATGCCTCTATCACCGAAATGTGGTCCCTTGACCATTTGTCGGTCAGTGTTCCAAGTAGAGGTCTCTATAAAACCAAACCCCCATCTCCAAGAGTCATTAAGTCTCTTATTCAAATTCCACGTCAAGGTCAAGAGACTCGTACCAAAAACAAGAAAACCATTATCGTTGGTGAAAACGAAATTTTAACCTGAGAGATTCAACTCATATAAACCATGGTTGGATTATTCGTTGAAAAACGCCATTTGTCCAAGAGGACATATGGGATCATAGTCCTCCGCTTGTCTTTGTTCACATCTCTATTGCATTGAGACATGCCACGGATCCTATAACCTAACATTTTTCATTCTCCAAAGGAAATGGAAAAGACTCGATTCAAAACTAAGGAAGTCTAACCTTATGGTATGCACTTGACTAGTTATCTAACAGCTAGTGTCTGTCCTCCTGAGCAGCTTTTGATCGGTATCTCTCCACATGATCGAGCCATGCATCCGCTCGCTCCTCGCTACGAGCGAAAGACACGAGCGGATCATGGAAAGAAAAGACCTCGTGAGCCAAATGCTAGCTCCTCATCCCCCACTCTAAATCATCCATCGTCATCTCATCCATTGAATGATTCCATGCATGAAAATGAAGACAAATCTTCTTATTCCAATCCTTCCTCTCCACCTCAAAACACTTCTTCCTCGTCAAACAATGTCTCTAGAGTCCCTCAAAACCCTCCTCATGAAAGTCATGACTTAAACACCCTTCTATCTAAAACCATAACTCTTTAAACTCAACAACGAGATGTTCATCGAGATGGGTTAAGGTCAATTGGACAAACTCTCAAGAACATGATGGGAGGAAAATGGAAGTCAAGATGTCGACATAACTTCTAAGTGATTGTTACTATTATTATTATTATTTCTCTTATAATACATTTTTCCTTTGAAGAACTAAAACAATGAAGATGACTTTCGTGAGGTAGGATGATCTTTAAAATGGTTTCGTCATTCTATAAATGCCATGCTAGTTGACAATTTGTGCTCTTATGTGAATTTTATTAAGGCTTATTAAAATTGCATGCTTAAGATTATAGATTGATGCATTGTTAGTTTAGATATACTTGATTTTTGACTGACACGAGATGTGATACTTCTGTGGGAAAATATTGGGAAAAATATGTTCTCTCCAGAAAACGGCCCCTGAATTCATCAGGCGGCCCCCTTATCAATCAAGGACCGCCCAACAATAAGGGACCGCCAACAGGAGGAACATAAATTTCAAATTTCCATTTTTTATTTTTTTATGTATCTTTGACAACCCTAGTCCTAGACTCTTGCTGGAACTTCCTTCTTTGAACACACAATTTCTTTAATCTTCATCTCTAACACCATGCTTTGCCATTTCCTTTTACCTTTTTCATTATTTAAACCATCAATCTTCCTCATCATCATCATCCTTCTCATATTCTCTTCTTCTTTCACCCAAATGTCTTGCTCAAATCATAACCTAAACTTTTCAAGAAAACCAAATATGTCGGTTTGTCAAGTATGGAAACGTAAGACATCTCTTCCAAAATCATCACCTACTTGTCAAAATGACTCACCACCATCAGTTTCAACTAACACTCCTCACTTTATCTCACCACCTATGAACTACCCACAAAGAGATCGAATTATTAATCAACTCCACACAATCTCCACACTCATCGATTCTCAAACCCCTACACCACCTTCTTTACCACACCTATTGGTTCCACCTCCTACTCATGCTCAAGTAGGATGTCATGCTAGCTTTTGTCATTGTTGTAGGTACATCACCAACCACTTCCACTCATTCAGGAATGAAATTAATTTCATTCTAATTCTTGTCTACCCCGTATCAAACCCAATCATCAAGTTCATACCATAAATGAGTCACCACTCTCACATCTCACTCTTCAATTAATCAATCCCACATGATTAATTAGCTTTTTTAAATAAAAAAAAAAATGGGGTTATTTTTATCCTACCTTTTGAGTATCACATCCTCATGAATGATCAAGAATCACTACTATTTACTTTCATTAGATGCTGTTAATATGTTTGTTTTAGTTATATTATCTCATGCTTGTATCATCATAATATTTTGTGCCATGTGACTATATATTATTTCTTTATGAATTTAAATGCACTTTAACTTTATTGAGTTTTTTTAAACGTGTGAAATATACACTTAAGAAATTGTCTGCCCTATTGCTTGCACTAGTGACTTCTAACCTTGTTTTTGTAGCAAATAAATTATCGTAAAGATCGATCCTTGTGCCGCCCCAAACAAGGGGAGCTTACATCAAGGGGGTGAGTCTTTTATCGTCAGATTTCTTCTCTCTACTACACCTCGACGATTAACCTTTTTGGATTCGACAAAATGGGGGAGAAATAGAATTAAACTCATTAATAATTTATAAACTTCTATTTGTATACTAAATGAGTTTATGTTTTGTCATCATCAAAAAGGGGGAGATTGTTTAATACAATTAATGTCTAAAAATGTTATTTATATTTTTTCGACCACTCAAATTTTGATAATAACAAAATGAGAAAACGTTTACGATTAAATTTAAACATTAATAAATTACTAATCATAAATTAAATTTCTAAAGATTAATCCTAAGGTATGGATAAACAAATCATTAAACATGAATTAGTGATCAAGAACGAATTTCGCTTAAACCTTACATATCTACAAAAGAGTTTTATACAAAAAAATAAAAACAAAATATTTATTCATTCAAAGAAATGTTATATCAAAAACATAAAATATTAAAATTCAAATTTTCCCCAAAATAAAGGCTCTAAACAATACAACGTTCATCCACAAAGGGACAAAAAGGACGGAGCTAGTGGCGGTCCCCTTTTTAGGCCTGGCAACCCCCTTAATATAGTAAGGGACGACCTGGACCAGACACCAGCAACGCTCATTTATTTGTCCCCTATAAAACTGAGCCACCCCCAACTGAAAAACAAACCTCTTGCCACGATTTTTCCAGATCCATTTTTCTCTCTTCTTCCCTTTCCTTACTAAAACATATATCTTGATCACTAACATACCTTGATCTTGTTTCAAGTGATTAATTCTTTTTTTCCTACCCTTCTTTCTCTTCTTCTTCTAATCAAGTGCAAGAGAAGAACAATCGTATTCTTCTATATACGAATTGTTATCAAGTGATCTCTCTCTTCCTCCTCAAGATCATAAATCTTCATTACATATATTTAGTGTTGTTGTGTAAATTGGATTGTGTGTAGATCCAAGTGTGTAAATTGTGTATTGGTGTGATTTGGATTGTGTGTCAATCCAAGGGTATATATATCTTGTGAGTGTGTAAAGACTTAGTGAAAGTCTTAGTGATTGTTTATAAGCAAGATTAGGACTCGACATCTAGCTTAGTGTCGGAAAAGAAAGTAAGCGACGTGTAAACGGTTTTCTCCGCCTAAAGGGAGCTTGTTGACATAGTGAAATCTCGAGTGGAGTACTCGGGGAGTGGAGTAGGAACGAAGAGGTGCTTCGTTGCCGAACCACTATAAATCTTGGTGTCTTGGTTTGATCGTTTATTTCCTTATCTCTTTATATTATTATTTTTCATTTAGTTCATTACATTAGACAGTTTTTGTTATGAATTCATATTGTTGATTGATTGACATATAACTCGAATCAAACCATTTTATAAGCAAAGAATTTTAAACCGGTCAATTAACCTGTAAACTATTCAACCCCTATCCCCCCCCCCTTCTAGTATTCCTATAATTTTTCTTCCGTAAGTCCTCACATAGTGACTCAATCATCACTAGAGTAAAATCATCATTGAATCGAAGGAGAGGAGTTAGAGAAAGTCCACGGATTTTTCTCCTCATAAACGAATGGAAGAGAAATCATCACACAAAGATAATCACAATTCAACTATCTTTAACACCCCCAAATTATTCAACGCAGCTGAACCAACAAATTGGGTGTTAAATAAAAGTACACAATAGTCGCAAGAATAAAGAACGACTCAAAGAAGACGTTTAAAAACAAACAACCATTCCATTTTCCATATTTAATCAGAGATTCAAAATCGTAGTCCCGAAAAGAAGATCATCACCATAGACAATAAAATAAGTTTGATTAACCAAACTAAAACAAGTTTTAATAGAATGGGTTTTTTAAATGGTGGACAAAAGTAAGCGCAAATCCTCCACATCAGTGCCTCCCAAGCCTCGTACATCAATTACCTAGATGAACATGCTAAACAGTCAACACGAGGTTGAGTGAAGTTCATAGGTTATGAAAATTTGATAAAGAAGTTGACACACAAACCCCTAAAAAAAATAACAAAAATCATATGCATCATCTAGACTTTTTTGATCATTAGACAACTAATAAACAACAGTTGCCAATGAGCTCGCACACCGATCCCATTGATCGCAAACCATAATCAATTAATATTAGAATGAATACCCCTAGGCTAGGTATTTTCGTCAGATACCTACTTACATCTCCATACAATATGTCCGTACATTGGGAGTGCTCACTTTCCCGGATTCAAACTCCCAAAAACCGAACCGGGTTGTCAAGACCATAACGCTATTAATTGTATGAGCGGCTACCCATCATAGGTAGTTGACGGCTCACGATTGGGGTCTTATGACGAAAGCTACTCAAGCAACAACATATATCCACAAACGGGTCCAAGCATAACAAAGAAGAAAACTACTTGCGTTCGTTTTATAAAAACTAGCATGCAATCTACTCCCTCGCGGGGTTTTTATAATACAGTTTAAAAGTTGAAAAGCGAGGCTATAAACTCACTTGATAATGATCAAGAAAATAGATCGGCGATAAAACGAACTTGGATAGTCGGCACTATCACACCCTGAACCTATACAACCATGTATGGTTTTAGTTTTCTATGTCGGTAAAAATTAATAATGACGACGACAAGTATGTATATGTAGGTATTATGATCAAGTTATAATTGGGTAAGTTAAATCACACTTAAGTTTTCTAAGTAAAAAGTATGTCATTTTTACTAGTTTTATTAATTACTAGGTTTTACTAGTTTTAATTAACCTAATAGTCCAAAAGCCCAATAGGCCCAATTAAATAAGCCCCATTAATTAATTTTGTCTATTTTAGTCTGTCCATGACCAGGCCTTAGTCCAAATATTAGGCCCAAGTGGGTTGGGTCCAATGCTAAGCCCAATAAGTCTTTTAAATATAATTAGTGTAATTGGGTCTAGTGGCCCATTTAAGTCTTATGGCTTATTTTAAGTTTATGTGTATAACTTGTATAAATTTTTCGGGTTTTCGAGGTCGATATAAGTTTAAGGTCAGTAGGTTCAATATATAAAAAACTTCCCAAAAAGGGTCCTACCACTCCAGACATCGGGTTTTTCGTCGCAAAAACCTTTACAACTTTTAGAATGAATATACACGTAAAGAGATTTATATAAGATTTATGTTAAAAAAATAGTTATATCTCTTTAACCATAAATAATGTACTTATAAATGTCTTTACATTTAAGTATCATATATAAGTGTACATTATAGATTATAAGTTATTACTATACTTTTTTTGAGTGACATATACTTTAAAGTTCATTTCTTTATAACAAAAGTCAATTTATCATTTTTTGGCTGAAAAAAACTCACTTTTATATACCATTTTTGACGATCATGTTCAAACCAAATGAATTTGTTGACTATCCAATTGGCCAGTATCTACATAAGTTATCTACATCTCAATTTTTTGGGTTTACTCAACTCAGAGTGCAAGTATGACTTTTTATACTTCTGTCCAGCAAGGTCAGAATTGACTACTTTTGGTAAAATGGTCATATCTCATGCAATTTTTACATTCAAGTGTTGCTCCTATTGCTACTCTACTAGCCATAAAAACAATTCTCCCTTCCACAACTTAGATAAGTCAAATCAATTATTTACCACACTCAAAAATGTAAAACCCTTCTCTTTACTTCTGCCCTAATTTTCTATTGGTTTTCCCACCAGTTTTAAAGCTATGTTTATATCCATTATCACAAATCTAGTACACACAAAACCCCAATAAACTCTTGATCATCATAATCATCATATTTACAATTACATTTATAAATGAAATACAAGAAAATACAAGAATAATAAAAATAAGTAGAGATTATACCCAACAAAAATGATGTAAATGATGATTATCACCCAAAACCAAATGACTCCTTTACACAAAGTCTTGAATCTTTACCCAAATGTTTTTGACAAAAAAACACTTTATTAGACCCAAATGGACTCCATATGACTCCATAAAAACTTCAATAACTTCAGCCCCAAAATATATATAAACTTCCTTGAAAACACCCTTTAATCACGTCAAAAAGTATAGGAACGCATACTATTGGAATCATATTCACCAGAGTGGTTATTATTTGATTAGTAAAAACTTGATGGAAATGGTGTTATGTTGGTGATGGAATTCGGCACAAAGGGAAAGAAACAAGAGATGTGTGTGTAAATTTTTGGTGAACTATGGAAAGGAAATGAAATAAACTTAGATATGTATAAGATGTACATGCAAGGGAGCTAAGACAAGTGTCTTAGACCTTGCACCACATCATGCCACGCCACCCTTGAGGTGGTTGTGTGTGATTTGAAGTTTAATTTTTATAAACTTTAGTATTTAGGGTGGGTATAATTTTAAGATAGTAGGTAGTCTTTTGAGGCTAACGGGTATCGACGTAAAATATAACGAGAGTTAAGGCGAAACCACGAAGTAAAAACGAATATGATAAAAATAATTCTACATTAAACGGAATACTTTTCTGAAAAGTTTAATTTACGTAAGGTTCAAGACGAATAATTGTTTTAAGCATAGCTCGAATTTAATTAAAATGACGATTTCAACAAAATGTGTAGATGTAAATAAAAGTAACTTGTTTAAAGTTTATAAATTAATTATGAGATTAGAAATAGTAGTGACCTTAAATACGGGGGTTTACACTGAAGACGTTCACTAACTAAGATTTTTTGAAACTGAATTCCCAGCTATAGTCTACAATGATGCATTGGCATCTAAATCAGATTTCTCATCTGAACCTACAGTAAGTCCTCAGCATGTCGATAAATGTAATTCGAAAAATGAAACATCATTGTCCGAATATGATGATGAGAAATACAATGTTATATACTATAATGATCTATTTCCTTTTAACATAATTTTTGTCGATGAATTAAAATTGATACAGAAAATGATGATGATAAAATCGATATCAAATAGTCTTCAAGGGATATATCTATTGAACCGTTACGTAATGTAATAAGTATATATTTTGGTACTTATGCACAAGGGTCAAATAAACTTTTGGAAACAAGTCATGATGCAATTAGTAAAATTTTCACTACTGAAAGTTTTATCAACGAATTAAGTGTTAATATCATGATTTGGAACTATTTTAATGAATGGATGCTAATAAATCTTATTAAAAATTTGTATGTGCCATTTGGCATACCGTTCGACCCTAAGTTGTTTTATAAAGATAGGACTAAAACTAAAACAAGTCTAACTTAAAGACTTTTCTGTACACAAAAGTGCTTACCGGGAGACAACCCGGAATATAATTTCAATTTTGTTATCGAGTCTGTCTTCCCAAGTTATCAATACGATGTATCCAATTCCATAGATACGGTGTATAGACCTAACCTAGACGTTATCCATTTTATTTTCCTGCACTTTTAAAAACTTTATTGTTAGATTTGTCTATACGGCGTATTCGTAACTATGAATACATCGTATT
>BQNB010064205.1:0-35406 GCA_026074375.1 Tanacetum coccineum
CGTCCACCAACAAAGCTTTCCAAGTTCCGGAAGATTCGCCTGAGCTTTAGCCTCTTCTGAATAGCAAACATGAATTGTTTGCTGTTGATCACATCATTCTTGGTCTAGAACCTGGTATTCAACCCCGGATTGACCTTGTTAACCTTGAATTCCTTGACCCGATAGTCTAAGGCTTCATTAATTTGCTGTAGAGTCCCATCACTGAACTCTTTGGGCGGTAGGTGGTTCAGGTGACCTTGAAGATTTAGCAAGTACAAGTCTTCAAAGTCACTCGGGTACAGATCTTTGAAGTCGCTTTCAGCAATAGTAAATTCCTGATTATCTGCTCTTCGCAGAACTATCTTTTTCATGTAATCATACCTGTAAAGGGAAAAGACCTCAACTCTGATGACACTTAGGATTCTCATGTGAGTCCTGACAATAGCTCTTTGGTTGGTGTCGGCTGAGTGTCGGTCGATGTAGAATTGTTGTCTCTTGAACCACCAGTGAGAGATACCATATGATGCAGAGATGTCATACATATACTCTTCTTCAGCCCACATCTGATTAGGTACCATCTGTTCTAGCCTGACATCAGGATAAGAAGCAACTTTCATCTTTGTGATTGACAACGCAAGTCTGTTACCCTTGTGGCCAAATCGTAGATACTCCAAGTCTTTGTTGAAGAAGAATTAAGTCTGAATCGTGACCTGACCTAGAGGACCACCCAATGGGAGTGGTCTAATGACATTATACTTGAGTAATCCTTCGTCCACTTGATTAGTAAGAAGCGTGTGACATTCCTCAATCTGAAATTGTAGATGAATCACATCAGGATGGAAGGCTTTGACCACTTCATAAGCAGGACCTTCTAAATGTTCCGGTGTGAGCTCTGTGATTCCTTGCTTCTTGCAGAACCAATCAATGAACACTCCAATATCACCGGTCTGTGAAAGCAGAGAGTTCTCTGGTGGAGGTACGAAGCTGGAGGCCAAAGCAGATGCCCAGTTGTTATTGGGAATGGGCAGACTTGATGAAGGAATGGACCAAGCAGGTTCAGGGGTCGCAGGTCTTTCTTTTTCGGAAAGAGGTTTAAACCATTCCTGATTCAGACTCACTTTGGGAATGTGCCTACTGCCGCTATCTTCATCGTCAGACCCCATATCCTGAGCTTAAAAGTCTGACTCTTCATGCATAAGTACGTCTTCAGGAACAGATGAAGCAGCGGGCGTGAGTCTGGATGTGGTCGTTGTCCAGGCTGTGTATGCTGTTGAGGCAGCTGTCTTGGATGAGACTGGAGCAACGGAGCTGTGAGACTGATCACCTCGATTGGTTGTTGAAGACGGTGGTGGTGGAGGAGGATCTTGAGCGGAATCAGAGGCTCCTGTTGTGCCAAAAGCTCTTGATGCACCAAACGGTGGTGGAGGAGGAGGTGGTGAGGGTAGTGACCCAGGCGAGGTTTTTGATGAATCCTTCTTACTTTTCTTCTTTGTTTGTTCCTCAGCCTTGTCTGCATCAAATTTCTCACTTTCATCACGAATGATAGACTTTTATAATGCTTTATAAGCCATCTTGTGATCCTCGTGGCCCTTGTCATAATTCTCCTCCAGCATGCGTTGAAGTAGAATCTCCTTCATGTCAGACATGGGGAGATCCTTGAAGCGAGCACGAAGAGGGGCTCTCATTGCATGCTGAACTGATGCGATAACCACCTCTTTTACCGATTCTTCGATTTTTCGGTCAATCTCCTGCGAGTCTATAAATTCCACTGTCTGCTCTTTGATCAATCTAGACAAGTCTTGAGTCTCCAATTGGTGGATCCTATTCCCTTGCTTGTCTAGCCTTTCCTCCAGGGCTTGATTTGCATCCACCAGATCTGCTATATTCTGTTCCAGCTGACCAATCGTCTGAATTAAGATCGAGGTTGATACGTCTTGTTGTGGTTGAGGTGGTGGTAGAACAGTTGTTGTTGTTGTTGTTTTAGTGACCGTTGCTGTTGTTGTAGGCATAGATGCGAGAACCGTTGTGGAATCGAATTGAGGGTGGGTGATATCTATTACTGGAGTGGTCATTAACGGGACAGATGAGGTATCCTGAAGAATGGGAACCGTCACCATAGATTGGACCTCCGCTTCAGTATTGGTCTTTTCTGGTTCGTCTTCCTGTGACTTCTCTACAAGGAACTGATCTGTAAAGCTGAGATCCTTGTCGAGGTTTTTCATAGAGGACAGGGTTCCAGCGGAGCTAGCTGTAACATTTCGTATTTTCAGGTCATTTACGAAACTATTTAATTCACTATTTATTTTAGTCTCGTACGCGTTTACTTTTAATTCTTATTACATAATTAAATCGCGTAAGCTAAAAAATTATCATTTAACATAAACGGACACCAAACGAATTAAAGTTTTCGTCAAGCACGCATTATTTTATTTTTTTCGAAAGTAATAATTAACTTTTTATATTTTATTTTTATTGATTACGTAGAGCGTTTACGTTCCGCAATATAAATTACGTTTAGACATTTTCGAATCACTAAAATTAATCTACGCTTCAACAAATACTCATTTTATTTCCAATGCTCAAAGTTTTATAAAACTTTACTCATGTTATCATTATTAGTCAAATTTACCAAAAAAAAGCAAGCCAAGACTTTTACTTTTCAAGTTATATTTACTTTTTTTAAATAAAAATGTACACCTTTATTTTCTTCAAGTAAATGAAACTATTTAGCAATATATCACCATGTACTCCCTCCCCCTATATTCGGCACCAACAAGGACCAAGAAACATTTAGCACACAAAAATCTCCAACTTGATTATGTACATCACAACCTCATTAAACCTTATGTCTCACTTTTGACCAAGACTTCCCTTAAATCACTCTCCATGTTTTCCTTTTGGTCTTGGTCAAGTTATGCAAGTAATATGACTAGCTACTTGTATGATATAAGGACTTATATTAGTAAGAAATAAACACAACTCATTACACTAGCTAAAAAAACCACACTTTTCTCTCTTTTTGGCTCCTTACCCACGTCCCATTTAAAACAACCTTAATCAATCCTTAAACTTTTATTTACCACATTCATAAGTAATCCTAAACTATATCTAAGGTATACCATGAAGATTTGAAGGCTTGGTTAAGCATTCTTAAGGCTTAAACTAAGTTAGGGTTCCTTTGGAGGATTAAGGTTTTCAAGTCTTGAAAACCTTAGGTAAATATCTAAACAAGGGTTTAGATATTTTTGTTCATCATATTACTTCATATTAATGTTATCTAAAAACCCTAATTTATTTACTTTCATGATTTTATATGTATATGATGTCTATGTAGCAAATCTCCATTATGATACTTTTACACATGTAAAATATATTTTTACGTGTGATCAAGGTTTTGTACACTTTTTTATATGTTAGGAGGTTGGTAATATCATGTCATAATGGGATTATGAGCATTGTATAATATTGGTTAAGTGTAAAAATGTTCAAGTATAAACTTATAGTTAAAAGCTACTTAAGGAAAATAATAATTTCATGTGATGAAAGGACTTGATGATCTTGATGATCTTGGACAAAATATGGACAAATAGACTATATAAAGTATGATACTTATAATATAAAAGGTTATAAAGGACTTGTGGTAAATTATGTAGTTTAAAAAGTATATAAAACAAAGTTATATAAATAAACTCAAAAAGATATTTAGGGACTGTTTTGGCACGAATTTTTAGGCATGTATTTTATACTTTATAAACATACTACGTCTCATGACGATTCCGGGCATATAAGGAACTTGAAAAACCGATTCATAACGAAAAGATACGTAGTTTACGAGTTTTACGATAATAACCAGAGACATAAAAGAATTTTTATAAAAAGTTACTGTTCATGATAGAAACATTTATTTTTGTAAACCTCATAAATAGATAGGACTTTCAATTACGAGAACGTGCTCGAAAGAAACGCTAAAAAAGGAGCTATAACGAATAAGATACGCCATTTACGGGTTTTACGATAACTAAAACTTTAAAAATAAGTTTATAATTGGCATGAACAGTAAAATCGCTGTTCATCAGAGGACTAAAAATATGAAAATGTCAAATTTTGATAATTCGTCTTAATACGAAAGCATCGACATAAGAAACGCAAGAAACGGACTTGAAACGTAAAGGTTATGTCATTTTTACTAAAGGTATAATTATAAACATTTTAACCTTATAAATATGATTTCACTAAAACAATTAGATGGTGATTAGGTCTTAAGCTTGCCTGAGAAAATCGCATTCTAGAGTTAAAGAGGCGGCTCGGATCACGACGTGTGAAAACGCGATTTTTGGATCTTGGGTCATGGTTCCTTTGTTTTCTCTTTGTAAATCAAAGAATTTTCATAGGCATGATCACGAAGTTCATTAAGTTCGTTGAGCTAAACTTTTCTGTGATCACCCGCGGTTTTGATATCAAAGTTTGTAGTTAAGGGCCATATAAGCTTTGTTGCTCAATTCAACGGTAGATGACAGCCTGTCCATTACAAGCTTGTACGGAGTGCACCCGGAGGGGTAGTTTCGTAAGTGTTAGGATGGCCCAAGAGCGTCATCCAGTTTGTCGACCAGAGGCACGATTTTCGCCACGGTCTTGCAAGATTAGTCTTTTTTAAACCACGATTGGATACTCACTTGTCAATTGTTTGTGGATGATACGCGTGGAGAGGACAATGAGTGACTTCCATATTTAAGGCATGACTTTGAAAACTGGTCTTTTGCAAAATGGGTCCGCGTCACTTATGATTGCACGAGGGGCACCAAATCTGGAGAAGAGAGTTTTAAGAAATTTGCAAACAACTCGGGCATCATTGGTGGGGAGCGCTTTCGCTTCAACCCATTTTGATAAGTAATCGACTGCCACGAGTATATACTTGTTCCCTCTTGCAAAGACGGAACGGCCCATAAAATCTAATGCCCCAAATGTCAAAAATTTCGCAAAATTGGATAGAGTTTTGTGGCATCTCTTTCAACGTTTGCGGAAATTTTGCCTTGACGTTGACAAATGTCACATCGGGTGACAAAGTCGTGGGCATCCTTGTAAATCGTGGGCCAATAAAATCCTGAATCGAAGACCTTTTTAGCGGTGTAATTGGCACCGTAGTGTCCCTCGGTGGGTCCACTGTGGCAAGCTTTGAGGATGTCAAAAGCTTCTTGCCCCGAAACACAACGCCTAATTACTTGATCTGTACATATCTTAAACAAGAAGGGGTCGTCCCAGAAGTAATGTTTGACATCTTTGAAAAACTTGTTTTTCTGTTGGGACGACATTCCCTTAACAATGAAATTCCCCGCATGGTAATTTGCAAGTCGGCAACCAGGGGTACTATTAGCACGGAAGAGCACACGGCCCGAGTTTCGAGTGGAAATGTTTCCGTGATTTCCTTGTTCTCGAACTCATTTTGGTGAGGGTTCTCAAGTCTGGAGAGATGATCGGCGGCAAGATTTTCCGCTCCTTTTTTGTCTCGTATTTCAACATCGAATTCTTGGAGCAAAAGGATCCACCGCATTAATCTTGCCTTAGCATCCTTTTTAGCAAAGAGATACTTAATAGCAGAATGATCGGTATACACTATGCTCTTGGACAAAATGAGATATGACCGGAATTTCTCAAAAGCGTACACTACGGCAAGTAATTCTTTTTCGGTCGTAGTGTAGTGTGCTTGAGCTTCGGACATTGTCTTGCTGGCATAGTGAATTGGTTGGAAATGCTTGTTCTTTCGTTGCCCTAGGACTGCCCCAATTGCAAAATCGCTTGCATCACACATGAGTTCGAAGGGCAAGTCCCAGTCGGGAGCAATCAAAATTGGAGCCTCGGTCAATTTTCTTTTAAGTGTATTAAAGGATTCGATACACTCTTCTGAGAAGAAATTGGGTCTCTTTTTCAAGCAAGGTGGGTCTTGGACGGGAAATTTCGAAAAGTCTTGTATGAAACGTCGGTAAAAACCGGCATGCCCAAGAAAACTACGGACACCTTTCACAGTAGTCGGGTGAGGGAGCTTGGCTATAACTTCAACTTTAGCACGATCGACCTCAATTCCCGACTTAGAAATTTTGTGTCCAAGAACAATGCCTTCCTTTACCATGAAATGGCTTTTCTCCCAATTTAGGGACAAATTGGTGTCTTCACACCGTTTTAACATTTTTTCCAAATGGGATAGGCATGTAGAGAAAGAATCCCCGAAGACCGAGAAGTCATCCATGAACACTTCCATTGTCTTTTCGATCATGTCATGGAAGATTGCCATCATACATCGTTGAAACGTGCCAGGTGCATTGCATAACCCAAAAGGCATGCGGCGATAGGCGAATGTTCCGTATGGGCAAGTAAAAGTTGTCTTCTCTTGATCCTTCGGGTCAATAGGAATCTGAAAATAACCCGAGAAGCCATCGAGGAAACAATAGTATTGGTTTCCCGCGAGTCTTTCGAGCATTTGATCCATGAAGGGCAATGGGAAATGGTCTTTTCGGGTGGCCTCATTCAACTTTCTATAGTCAATGCACACTCTCCACCCCGTGACCAATCGAGTTGGTATCAAATCATTATCATCATTCTTGATGATGGTGTTCTGCTTACCTTTCTTTGGTACACATGTATCGGGCTCACCCATGGACTGTTAGAAGATCGGATACATAATTAAATCCGGCGTCAAGAAGTTTATCAACCTCTTTTTGATGACGTCATGGCTCTTTGGGATTACGTCTTTGGACCTCTGAACTGTTGGTTGTGTCCTTCTTCCTTAAGGATTTTGTGAGTACAAAACTCTGGATCAAAACCCTTGATACGGAGAGTTTCCAAGCGATGGCTCGCTTGTGGGACTTTAGAACCTTGATAAGAGCGGCCTTTTCCTCATCCTTTAAATCTTTCGCAATTATGACTGGGCAAACTTGTTGTCGCCTTCCAAAATGCATATTTAAAATGTATGGTGGGCTCAAGTCTTTGAGCTTCAACCTCGGGAGGCTCATCAAATGATGATTTAGCTTCAACAACTTTAAGTTCTTCCGGTTTCCGGGTGAATAATCTTTATTGATCGGAAGGATGGAGGCAACGGTTCCAATATTGAGACAGGTGCTTCTTAGAGTAAGTATGTCACCTCGGATCATAGTAAGTTAGCCATCCAATTTCTCGTGAAAATTGGCTCGTCATTGCTAGCTATAATAAGCTTTGCTTCTTCAGAGGAAGGAGGGAATCATATCCCGAAAGGTGTTAGGTGTTGGTGAAGAAATTTTGATACAAATGGATCGTAATCCGGAGAAGAATTACCGTATGCAACTGAATCAGGAAAAAACCTACGACATTCTTGCGAGTATTCTTCTCATTGCAATCAATGGGACGTCGATTCGGTTTGCCCGTCATATGATTGAAATTGGCCGTGTATCTCGAGGTTTGGTCCAGATTGATGGTGATGCCTCTTTGCCAACACGAAGGTTATTTCACTTCGGAAAATCTAGTTAAGGCACGACTGGTCTTTATGAAACATTCGCCCGAGGATTTAAAGGTATCGGGGGTCTGGCTCGAATCTCAACGATCACAAAATCTGCGGAACTGGAACTTTCCCACCATTAGACGGGACGTCTTTGCAATACCGATTGGTTCAGTGATTTTTTAACGATCTGCTAGTTTAGCGTTCATGTACGTCGGGGTTGTTCGGGAAGAGAGAGATTTTCCGACGGAATATGCATAGATTAATGTTGTGGCCGAGATCGGCCCCCCAGGGTTGCATGTATTAATCCTAGAAAATTCACATGGAATGAGAAATCGGCCAGGGTCTCATCGTTTCTTGGTAATGTTTAGGATGGACTGCTGGAGCTATTCTCGTTCCATAGAGTTCTAGCCATTTCACTCAACTTCTCTTTGTTTCCGAGTAAGGTTTTTAGAGTCGAGGCAAATTTCGGCATAAGAGTCAAGATCCGTAAGCTAATTTTGGAAACTCAAAATCTCTAAGATTTCGTAGAATTTTCAATTTGATCGTTAGCCTTTTCTCGGGCGCCTTTCATCATTTCTTCTTGAAGGAAATGGAATTGACGTTCGTTGGTTAGGCATTGGAGCACTATCGGGATCAACATCGGGCTTGGAAGTTAGATTTTGAGATTGGACTTGAATAACTGGAGGTTGGACGTCTTCGGTGCTTCCATTATTAGTAGGAAGCATTGTGTCCTTTGTAACCTCGGTATCACGATTCATTACTTTCGGAGGAGAAGATAAAGTAGAAGGAATCGCGGGTCCTTGATATGCAACACCACTTCGGGTGGTGATACCTTTCAAATCCTCCTTCGGGTTAGTAACGGTGTTACCCGGGAGAGTTCCCGAACCGAAGTAGAGGCGGTGTTCATTTTGATAAAGTTACTTAGCATACTTTCAAGCCTTTGATTTGAAGTAGCCAAGTTGTTCAATTGAGCTTGTAGGTTTTGACCTTGGTTTTGCACATTCCTCATAACCGCATCATTAGCTTTTACGTAGCAATCAAATCGGTCTTCGCACACTTGTGTCTGAGGAGCGGGAGCTTGGTAAACAGGAGCTTGATAAGCTGGTGGTTGATTAACCTGGGGTTGATAAATTGGTCCTTGACTGAAATTATTACCCCGATTTTGGTTAAAATTGTTCCCCCAATTTTGGTTGTTTTGATGGTTTTGCATAGGAGGAAAACCGGGAGGTCGAATTTGGTTTGCAACCATTGGAGGTCGGGCACCGGTATTTCCTTGATTGAAATTAGCCGCGGCGGCTTGAGAAACGTAAGCTTGAATATTGTCATGATAAACATTGCCATCGGTGGCGGGACAACTTTGATATGAATGAGCTCCGCCGCAAGTCAACACAACTTTCGTGACGCTTTTAACGGACGCTGGGTTTGCGTGAGCAAGGAGCCTTGAGATTGATTTTTCTTATCAAGGAGCAATGCTTTGACCATATCTTTGAGTTCGGAGACATCGGGAGAGTACCGGAGGTGAAGTGCTGTTCTCATTTAGCAACAACGGGTTTGCTTTCGTGTAATTCCGAACTTTGGATTTTGTCTCGATGATTTTCGCCATTCTGAGGCTTTTATCCAAGTTCCACCTGTGGCGGAATTAATGACTCTTGATCATTTGAGAGGGGTGGGGGGGGGAAATCTTCAATGCCTTATAGAATGGTATCGAGTTGATGCAATTCCGAAAACCCATGCATGCGGGCATGCCCTAAGAAGATCATGAAACGTCCCATGCTTCATTAAAGACGATTCGTCAACTCTTTGTTGATTTTCTTGTGAATTTCATTCTAAGATTTGTGTTTTAGAAGAAGGAAAGAATTTGTTAATGGATTTCGACACAAGATCATCCCATGTAAGAGTCGATCGAGAGGGGTTCTTTGTCAAGCCCAAATCCGGCTGCTCCTCGGAGGAAAATGGGAAAAGCTTAAGCTTAACCCGACGTACCGGGTATGTTCGGGTAACTTCAAATCGTGAAGTGATCTTGTTGAAATTATCGGAATGTGAGCATTGTCGTCTTCTTTATCATGTCCAAAAAATTGCTTGTTTTGAACAAGATTAAGTAGACCATGCTTTGTTCTCAAAGATGTTTGCGTTAATTCGGGAACAACGATCGCATCCTCGTAACCCTCGGTGGGTGCTTCGAGCAATTGCGCCATAGTACGATTATCGTCCATCGTAACTATGGGAGGATTGAAAGTTTCTTGATTGTTAGTTGGTTTCTCAAGATTTGGTGATTCAACAGAAGTTTGTCGGACTTGTGGTTGTCGACGGGTGGGGGGGTGGGGACGCTACGGGCTTGAGAACGAGTGCGCATGCACAAAATAGAAATTTAAAAAGAAAATTTACACTAATTTTTTTTTTGGTTTTTCAATGATTTATTCACAATTGATTTTAACGGACAATGAGATAAGACAACTTTAACCAAATAATCTACTTACTTCACGGTAGCTCTCAAAAAGATAAACGCACAGGTGAGCGGAGGAGTAGGAATAGCGCGAAGCTTATTTCTCCTTTTGGGTCGTAGTTCCTCGGAACAACCCTCCTAATACCCACTTTATAGTTTGTTTAACTTTTCAAGGTGAGCCGTACGTCGCAAGCGACACAAATGGCAAGTTTTTTAAATCTTTTGTTCGAGTTGGGAACCAACAAGTTCACTGGAAGTTATTATGATATACCTCCAACTTGAGAATATATATTTGGTATTTTTACCAATTGTGTGAATTTTATTTTCTTTTTTATGGACAATGTTTTTATATTTTTTTTTTGTTTTTCTTTTGTTTTTATATGATAATTATACTAATAAAAGAAAATGAAAAATATTTTTGTACTTTTTATATTTTTTTTTTGAAGAAAATATTCACAGATTAAACACAAATTGTCAACCTTAACGATAATCGTTTTCACAGCCTCCCCGGCAACGGCGCCAAAAATTGATTCGTCAATAATATATATATAATATATATAAGCAAACACTCAACCAATTGACACTTTGCACAAGGAATGGTCAAAAGTTCACCAAAATAAAATATATATGTAGCCGGAAGTATGATTCCCGGGTCGTTTTGTCCCAACGAGGCTTGAATGGAAAATCGAATGACGGATTGATGATTGATGTTTGAATATGACAAAGGTGAGATTGGGCTTTGTCTTCACACACTTTTCCATTCCGTGCTTAGTTTTGTCGTTTTTCCCCCCCCCCCCCCTTTTTTTTTATTTTTTAGCTTTGTTTTTCGTCCTTTTGTGAATATACCGTTTCCTGCACACCAACAATGCAAAAACAAACATTATTTTGGCAATTTCTGTTGTTTTGGTCTTTAAGTTCCGTTTTCAATGGAAAAGGTATGTGTCATTTAGCAATACCAGTGACCCAGGTTGGGTTTTTAGATGACTCTGCTTACTTTTTCTTCTTTGTTCGCTCTCAGCTTGTTGCCTCAAATTTCTCACTTTCATCACGAATGATAGACTTTTGTAATGCTTCATAAGCCATCTTGTGATCCTCGTGGCCCTTGTCATAATTCTCCTCTAGCATGCGTTGAAGCAGAATCTCCTTCATGTCAGACGTAGGGAGATCCTTGAAGCGAGCACGAAGAGGGGCTCTCATTGCATGCTGAACTGATGCGGTAACCACCTCTTTCATTGATTCTTCAATTTTTTGGTCAATATTATGCGAGTCTATAAATTCCACTATCTGCTCTCTGATCAATCTAGATAAGTCTTGAGTCTCTAATTGGTGGATTATGTTCCCTTGCTTGTCTAGCCTTTTCCTCCAATAAAATCACACCACGACACACACACCCACACCACACACACACACACCCCCCCCAAAAACACCCCAACACCGGCGTTGATTTGCATCCACCAGATTTGCTATATTCTGTTCCAGCTGACCAATCGTCTGAATTAAGATCGAGGTTGAGACGTCTTGTTGTGGTTGAGGTGGTGGTGGTAGAACAGTTGTTGTTGTTGTTTCAGTGACCGTTGCTGTTGTTGTAGGCATAGATGCGGGAACCGTTGTGGAATCAGATTGAGGGTCGGTGATATCTATCACTGGAGTGGTCATTAATGGGACAGACGAGGTATCCTGAAGAATGGGAATCGTCACCATAGATTGGACCTCCGCTTCAGTATTGGTCTTTTCTGGTTTGTCTTTCTGTGACTTCTCTACAAGGAACTGATCTGTAAAGCTGAGATCCTTGTCGAGGTTGTTCATAGAGGACAGGGTTCCAGCGGAGCTAGCAGGTTCCTCAAGTCTCACCCCACTTTCAGTTGGGAGTTTAAAGTTCTCCTGAACCTTTGGATAAGCTGTGGTAGTGAACTCGTCATCCATTTGCTCTGTGTTAGGTTGTGATGAGGTTTCAGCGATTCCTAAGTCCATGTGATCCAGGTTTGGTCTAGCGTAAACCACATGACTTGATGGTGTCTGAGACACATGCCAGGATCACCAGGGTTTGTTCCACCCTGGCCTTCCTCTTAAGCTTCTGCATTCGTCTCAAGAGACACTTCGTCATCAGAATTCGTCTCACTGACAGTTAGACCCAGTTCCGCATACAGTCACGAAGTTTCAACAAGACCAGAGGGTTCTGCTGTGGCAGGAGTGCGCCTCTGAAAGATGAACTGTTCAGCATGGTTCTTTTTCTTAGGAGTCTGAAGGTTGAGTAGAACTTGTGCAGCTTATTCCTCCCCTACCTTTTCTTTGCCCTTGCCCTGAACCTATGGAAGCGGTTGAAGTTTCCTAGAGTCAGGTTCCTTGAACACAACAGGAGGTAGTGGTCCCCGATGAGCAGGGTAAGCATCCTTCATGCTTTCTTCCAGTACCTTTTGCACGATAGCTTCTTCATCATCAACCTAGGTTCTGTCGCAGGAACCCCTTCATCTATGAACTCATCTCTCAACTAAAGCATTCTTTTCTTTGATACCCTACCCGCTTTAGAACATTTAGCTAGAGATGGAGCTTCAGCTGCGTCTAAAGCCCGCTTTCTTTTCTTCTCCTGAGGCTTAGCAGGTGCAGGTTTGGGTTTGGGTGGTTAAGATGGAGTTGATTTAGTGGTCTTAGCAATTGAAGGTTTTGTTTTGGGTTTGGTTTATTGAGTTGAGGTTGGCTTCTTGGTTGTTTTTGGTTTTGCCCCCTTAGTTGGTTTGGGAGCCAGAGAGTCAGGATCACTAACATCTTCACCAGCAAGATATCTTTGATGCTTTGCAACTTTCTCCAGATAAGCATTGTAGTATTGCTTACCTCGAATGTCATCCGTGACGAGATCATTCAGAATAAGCATCCCAAAGACTTCTCGTTTGGTCCCTTAGAGCTGAACTTGAGATATCCAAGAGCAGGTTCTTCATTAGGCAAATGAAGTGGAGAACCTGGTCTCGCGTGGAACTTGTGCTTGCTTTGTAAGTAATGTATGATCAGCTTGGTGAACCTTATACTTGGGATCACAATAAGAGTGGCTTTCTTCTTTCCCTGAGTATGTTGAGCAAGATTCTTTTTGTCTTCAATGAACGTTTGGATAGATTGGGTGAATTCTTCCCACATTCTTTCTGCATAATCGATATGGGCTCGATTGATGACACCCTAAAGGATCTGCAGCACTGGAGCTCTTGGTCTCTCAAACCCTGAAGTCTTTCTCGTAAGGCACAAATTTATGATTGTTGTGAGTGCTCTTCATGGTTGAAACATGTCATTAGTCACGACATCAGATAAGTGTCTGACAACTTTCAGGTAACCTAGATCGTTGACAAACTTGATTAGAGCATAAGGAGTTGGAGCGGAAGTAAATGCATTGTTTATGTCGACTGGTGTGATCTGAAGGGCGTCTTTGAGGGTGTCTTTTGAGAGATCGAACCATTGCTCATCTAATTGACATCTGTAACCCCCAGCGATTTTGTCGTATCGAATAGTGTCCCAAAACTGCTGAATGTAGATTGCTGGAATTGCCGAGGAAGCAGTGAAAGCTCGGAAGAAGTTGGTTTGCTTCAGAAGGTCCACCGCAATCTTAAAGATTGGATTTCTTTGCGGCCTATCAACATCTAGATATCAGTTGCTTTTTCCTATCGGCACCCATCTGATGTGAGGTAGGATTTGATCATTAGTACGAGTGGGTGGTGCCATAGTAGGTGCTAGTTCAGCAGGAGCATTAACATCAACATCAGTCATTGTATCTGCACATTCACATTCACAGAAAGACGTACATATCGAAAGAAGATGTTAGATGTGAGCAGTTGCTCAGGAGTAAGTAAGTTATGGACAGAGTCCAAGAAAAGACACATTTATCATCTTTAAAGTGGTGGTCAACAGATTTGGTCAACGGAGGTTAACTCATGGAAGGGAAGACAAATTCAGTGATCACACCATAGAGACCAAATTGAAGTTATCAAGTAGTACTAGACAAAATGCAGGGGTTAGAACATACTAGGCAAAACGCAATGGGACAAAACGCAAGTACCAAAAACGCAAGACACAAAACACAGATATTCAGCAAATCGCAATCGCACAAACGCAATGAATATTTTGTACAATAAACAAAACGCAGTAGAGTAAAACGCAAGAGACAAGTCCCAACAAACAAAATGCAATCCATCAAAATGCAAGCAGCAAAACACAACAGGTAAAACGCAATAGGCAAAACGCAACTAAGACAAAACGCAGGAATATTTTATTCAAACATAATCAAAACGCAACATTCTAAAAAAAAATTGAAAAAGTAGGTCCTACATTAGTACTAATGAGGGTCTTCAATCACAAAACGCAATTGATTGCGTTTTGTCCTGCTATACACACTATTCTACTCAAAACGCAATAGCATTTATCAAGCAAAACGCAACAGTTATAAAACAGCCAAAACGCAACCAAGAGACAGTGAGCAAAACGCAATCAAGAATGCTTAGTCAAAACACAACCAAGAACATTTCATAACGCAGATTCTAACTTTTGATTTAATGCATCCAAGGCTTAGTTATAGCATGACTTACATTCGTTATTACCCATAAACTACTTTAACAACAACAAATGGTCCTTATTAACTACGTACGTCCATGATTTTGACTAATAAGTCGACCTTTTATTCAACAATCACAAGGACCTTAATCAAGAGATTGGGGAAACAAATAGGACATCTACGAAGCATCACATATACAATCTAACGTTAACCCAGCAATCCAAACATAACAAGAAATAGTAACCATTATTTCGAAGATGGTTTGGAATGAAAGTCTACAAAAATACACGGTTTAATGAGTTTCAATACATGGTGTTTCGATTAAAGCATGTTTAGATGATAATGAACAATAATCAAGCATTACCTAACTGAGAAATCACACAATTAATCACGAATCAGGCAAATCACAAAAGGTGTTGCGTTTTTGGGTTGAGAGAAAAGGTCAATGGGTTTGACTGAATATTTGAGAATTTTGACCAAGTCAAAACGCAGAACACCTTTTTATACTAGGTTAAACTTTTAGCAATTGGCATTTATGGCCCCTCTCTTTCTTCTTTCTTTTCATTTAGGGTTAAATAGCAACTAAGGGTTTAATTAGTTTGCATAACTAGCACAATTGAACCTCTATGTATTTTGAGACTAGAAAACAATTAGCAATTAGCACATAAGCCCCTAATATTGTACATAACTGATACATTTGGCCTTTTTTAGTTAACACAAGTTTAGCTCCCCCTTAAACTATAAATCCATTAGTTACTTATTTATCAGAATGCCCGTTAGATATCATAAATTTAAAAACCACTCTCCCCCTCAATCAATGACCCGTTTTCTATTTAAAGAGATGTAGTCGTTGATTGAGTGTTAAATTTATGAAAACACAAGTCCGATTGATTTTCAAAAACAACATTGAACCATCATGTGAAATCCAAATAATTTTCTGAAGAATCATAGACGGAAAAGAATAAGGATAAAAGAAGACTTCTCTTCTTAATCAAGAAATAATGCACTGAAGCGTACATTAGATCGAGAGTGCATGGATATAAAGTAATCCATGCCTGGGAGAACTTAATCACCCGTTGTTAGGAACAACCGTCTTTTTGGCGACGAGCTTTCCTCATTTTGAAAACCGGGTTGCAGTCTAAAATAACTGCAAGCCATAAAGACATGTTTTGAAAAGTTTAATCTTCCATTCGAGCTTCATTTAAAGACCCGTGTCATTATTGAATGACATTTCTAGGACCGTAAATGTTATCAATAAACGGAAGACATGTCTTGAAAAACACTTTTTGGCTTTTTTTGTGGGTTGTATATTTTTGTATGTTATTTTTGATTTTGAATATGTGCATATTTACATATGATACTTGAAGTAAATCCGTTACTCATCCTTATCATTCTGAAGACGTTTGAGTGTCTCTGGCTTCATGTTCTTCATGCCAAGCCGCGGGAGAATGAATTCGAATCGTTTTCTGGGCAGTGCCTTAGTGAATATATCCGCCAGTTGATTCTCTGTCCTCATGAAATACAACTCAACCACTCCCTTCTCTACTTGTTCTCTGATGAAATGATGTCGGATGTCGATGTGTTTAGACCTGGAGTGCTGGACGTTGTTGCAGCATAGAGCTATGGCACTCTTGTTGTCACAATACATAGGGATAAGCCATAATCCGATAATTGAGACCGCATCCATAGGATTTGGGCACAACAACCAGACATCGCGATGTATTCAGCCTCTGTAGACGAGATGGATGTGCTAGTTTGTTTCTTTGATGACCAGCTAACTAACTTATCACCAAGGAACTGAGCACTACCAGATGTGCTTCTTCGAGTGTCTTGACAACCTGCATGATCTGCGTCTGCGTATGCTATTAGTGCCATGGCGGTGTCTTTCGGATACCAAAGACCCATATTTATGGATCCTTGGAGATACCGAAAGACCCGTTTAACTGCTTCAAGGTGCTTTTTAGTGGGCTTAGATTGATATCTAGCACACATGCACACAGCAAAAACAAGGTCAGGTCTACTGGCTGTGAGATACATCAGGGATCCAATCATACTGCGATATTGGGTCTGGTCAACAGGGATCCCTGAGAGGTCCTCATCCAGTTTTGTTCGCTCCACCATGGGAGTGTCAACAAGGTCACTTTTATGAAGATCAAATTTCTTTAAAATCTCATTAGCGTATTTAGATTGATTTATGAAAATGCCTCTAGGATTCTGAGAAATTTATAAGCCTAAGAAAAAGGATATTTGACCCATCATTTCATTAGAAAAACGGTCACAGTCTTTGGGGTCGGTTGAGGCAAATATGATATCATCAACATATATTTGAACATGAAGAGTGTGTTTGCCTGTTTTCCGAATGAACAAGGTTGGATCGACTACACCCTTGGAGAATCCTTGTCCTAGAAGAAACTTCGACAAAGTGTCATACCACGCCCGGGGTGCCTGCTTTAACCCGTAAAGAGCTTTCTTCAGACGGTAGACATGATGTGGATGATCTGGGTCAACGAAGCCTTCTGGTTGGCTCACATAGACTTCTTCTTTAAGCTCGCCATTTAAGAATGCAGTTTTCACGTCCATTTGATAAACTGTCATGTTTTTGCTGGCAGCATTGGCAAGAAATATTCTGATAGCTTCAAGTCTGGCGACCGGGGCGAAGGATTCTTCAAAATCAAGACCTTCTTCTTGACGATATCCTTTCGCTACAAGACGTGCCTTATTTTTCAACACGTCACCATACTCGTCAAGTTTCACCTTATAAATCCACTTGAGAGCAATGATCATGGCACAGTCCGGAGGTGGCACTAATTCCCATACGTCCAGTCGATCAAATTCATGGATTTCATCTTGCATGGCTTGAAACCAGCAGTCTTCAGTAACAGCAGATTTGAAGTTTTTTGGTTCGACTTTGGACAATACTGAATTATAGAAGCACCACAGAGCATCTGTAGCAAGCTGTTTCTGAGTGGATACCGGTCGAGAAGGGTTCCCAATAATATTATCAAGAGGATGAGAGTCGGTCCATTTTCGGAGATGTTCATGAGGTTGAGTGGATTGGTTGGGTGCAGTAATCGTGATTACCCTAGAAGATGATGCTTCAGAGTTCGGGTCTGGGGCGAACACATTAACAAATGGTTCGTGCTCAGTTGCAGCAAACAGATTTACTTCAAAAGAATGCTCAGTTGCAACACCGTGATGTACCGAAGATGATTGATGAGCCAAGGATGATGGTGAATGACTGCCTGATGGTGCATCGTGATCAAAGGAGATAGATACTGATGGACCGGTTGGAATGGCCGGGGTTGGAGCTGCGGGGATAGGAGGCATCGGATGATCACCCGTTGGAGTCTCAAAATATTCATCAAACATCGGTTGAAACAGCAGCTCCAAATCGTTATTGGTGGGGGGTACATACGGTATAGCATGAGCAGAATTAGGTACGAGCCCTGAACTTATAGGTCCAGGCATCAAAAGGTTAGGAGCGGGTCCTAAACTGGAGTGTACAGGAGCCGTCTACTCAGTCAACTCATCGAATGTGACGTGAATAGTTTCCATGATTTGTCGGGTCCGTTTGTTGTAGATTCTGTAACCCTTCCTGTTTGGTGCGTAACCAACAAAGAACCCAATGTCTGCTTTAGCTTTCAATTT
The DNA here is from genome assembly GCA_026074375.1 of Tanacetum coccineum. NCBI lineage: Eukaryota > Viridiplantae > Streptophyta > Magnoliopsida > Asterales > Asteraceae > Tanacetum > Tanacetum coccineum. The sequence goes on from BQNB010064205.1 coordinate 18,064, forward strand.
GCCAAGATCTTCGCTGTCGTTTGTTGGGTAGCAGAGAGCCCCAAATATACGTAGGAAAGAAAGATCCGGTTTCTTGTCATGCACTAGTTCATATGGGGTTTTGTTGTGAAGAGTATGTATTAGGGATCGGTTTTGGGTGTAATAGGCAGTAGCCACAGCCTCCTGCCCAAAGAAACAAGGGAGCTTTGGAGAATATCAGCATTGTCCGAGCAGCTTCAACAAGAGTGCGATGTTCTAGGAACATCTTCTCGTAGGTAATCAACGTTTTCATACTCAATAAATCAAGTCTTTATTACGAAATTCGTGCCATTCTCAGTCCGTACGAACCTGAAATTTTGTTGAGGCCAGACTTGAGTTGTTTAACAGGTTGAATTACGAAGGGCAAGGAGTCCCTCGTCCTTGGATCTCAAAAACTTCACCCATGTTAACCTGAGTAGTCATCAACTATTTACCATAATTGTTATTTCTTCCCATAAATACGTCTGGCCTCTCTATCGGACATCATAAATCCAGTGAAGTGTGTATACTTCCCATAATGGTGTTAATCGTCTTGGGTTTATGGGTAGCTTTCCTACTCTTTCCAAGTTGGCATGCGGAGCATAGATGATCTTTCTCAAACTTCAACCGAGGTAGGCCTCTAACAAGATCTTTACGAGCAAGATCATTAACAATACAAATTTTAAGTGATTTCAACCGACGATGGCCAGAAAAAATAATATAAAAATGGGGGGGGGGGGGGAAAAAAAAAAAAAAAAATATATATTGGGGGGTTTTGGGGGGGGGGGGGGGGGGGGGGGGTGGGTTTTGATGTAGGGGTTTTTTATTTTTTTTATTATATTTTTTTTTTTTTTTTATATTTTATAATATTTTTTTGGTTTTTTTGGGGGGGGGGGGTGTGTGTTTTGTGATTTTTTTTTTTTTTTTTTTTTTTTTTTTTTTTTTTTTTTTTTTTTTTTTTTTTTTTTTGGTTTTTTTTTTTTTTTTTTTTTTTTTTTTTTGTTTTTTTTTTGTGGGGGGGGGGGGGTTTTTTTGGTTTTTGGGGGGGGGTTGTTGGGTTTTTTTTTTTTTTTTTTTTTTTTTTTTTTTTTTTTTTTTTTTTTTTTTTTTTTTTTTGGGGTTGTTTTTGGTTTTTTTTTTTGGGGTTTTTTTGTTGTTTTTTTTTTTTTTTTTTTTTTTTTTTTTTTTGTTTTGTTTTTTTTTTTTTTTTTTTTTTTTTTTTTTTTTTTGGGGGTTTTTTTGTTGTTGTGTGGGGGGGGTGGGGGTTTTTTTGTTTATTATTAAGGTGAGTTATGTTATTTGTTTTAAGATGATGAATTTTTTTTGTTGGAGTAATAGTAGAAGTTTATTTTTAAAAAATAGTATAGATTTATTCATTTAGGGTCTAATGATTAGGATTTGAGATTATAATATTGTAAGTAAAGATTAGGGGGTCATTTACTGATAGATTTTACAAGTTTTTAATAGACTACATTATTATAATTTGTACCAATAGTTGCACCAAAATGATCGTGTCCATTCTGTCATCCCCGATAAACTGTTGCTCTATTTTCTGAGCCTAAGCGATCTTCTGTCAATGTTTTGAGCAGCCTATCAAATACCTGAAACGATCTGTACAACCTGCTTTGAAAAAGGTGAAATGGAGAGTTGATATATCTGATCCCCATTGTAGTTGAGGTCCATTTGGTTAGAGTAAAACAAGGTTAGATGCCACTTAATTAGACTATTAGTAGGCAGAGTCCTAACTAAAGGACATTGTCCATCTAAAGGGATTACCAGTGGGCTTTCATTGTTTGACAAGCAATGCTTTAGGTTTAGTAATCCTAGTTAAAGGGCACTAATCACCTAAAGGTAATATTCTACCAGAGGGCTTCCAATGATAACCTATTTGTGGTAAATATTTTAGCCTGTGGTTGCCTATGTTGTTTAACCTGTTTTACTCTCCAATTTTGTTTAGACTGGGGTATTGTTGTAAGACTTTAATAAACGTTCAACACACCTTAAGAATTATTCGAGGAAATAATGGCATTCATTTACAATCCTTGCAAAGTTGAATAAGTAATTCAATTAATTACAATATGCTTAAAAAAGCTAATACTAGAATCACATGATTCTCTTGTTTCTCATTCAACTTATTCAGCCTAGAAGAGGCATCAAATTGTTTCAAGGCACTTTCTAGCTGGCAAAGGTCCTATGCTATCTTGTATTGCTCCTAGTCTATGACCTGCTAGCTGCTGAGCACCTTTACTCTTGTAGAGGGAAGCCCAGGATCATTATCGAATATTAATTTCTGGTGCTCAACTTGTGGTGGTGTGTTATGAGTTGAGGTTCCACATGTTCGACAAAATTTACTCGCTTTTCCTAAGTGAATGGTAAGGTATCTGTTTATACGCTAGGCCAAAGACTTTAGGTACACATGCCTTATTACATATTGCTACAACTCCGTGAGTGTTTATTTAACGGCAGCATATGAAAAGAGAGGTATCCAATGGTCATTCCACCTTAGCGTCTCTACTATTTCACGAGGGGTTCTAATATTTTCCTTAATGCGTTTGATAAAGTGTAGATGCACTTCACATTCCTTATTGATCGAGGGAAATTGGTTCAAAACAATTGCTACTTTTTTCAAAGCAGAGACCTTTGTGGCTTTGACATAACTATGACACTTGGCATCTTCCCCCTTTGAGTTGCCTTAAGATTCTCAATTTCATTTGCAAAGAATTTTGCTTTTCAGTGGTTTGGGCACGCGTTACTTTAATGGAGTTAAATAACTCTTGATAATGCAGTTTAATCTTTGCATTTTCAGCTTTAAAGTCTTCTAATTGATTTTGCAAATCTGTGACAGTTTGTTTTAATTGGAAATTTTGAGAATCCAGGGACTTATACTCAAGGTGACGATTGTTCTCACTTTTGTTAGCTTTCAATTCAGAGATTTGAGCTTTCAATTTGCGGATGGTGTTTTTGTGACTCTGAATCTGATCATCCCGCATACCAAGTTCAAAAAAAACATCAAATTCAGGAACATCTCTAGGTGACTTGGATTTGAGATTATTAGCATTTTCTTTAAGATGTTGTTGCTTTAATTGTAAATTAACGTGAGCAACCTCTAGTTTTGAAAAAGCTTTGATCATGGTATCATGATCATCATGTTCAATCTTTCTAAGTAAGCGGGAGTTCTCAGATTCAAGTTCAACAACACGATTCATTGCAGCATTATAAGCAGTGGATAAATCATTAAATCGAGAAGCAGATAATGTCGAATCAGTAACAGTATAAAACACATCCTGAGCAATACAGTTAGCAATCAAATTCTCATTTGTGATGAGGAGATTTTTGCGTTCAATCTCCCCATATTTTTTATCAATAGCATTCTGGTCCACTTCCGCTTCCATTTCTTCAAAAACAGCTTTCATTGCTCTAACTTCAGTAACTAGTGATTTTTGAACCCCGTCAAAATGTTCTTTGAGCAAATTGAAAAATGGAATTACTTCCGTTAAATAACAATGTTTGGTTTGTTCAAAACCCCGTTCCCCTTTAATTATTCCCGTTGGTGTAATTCATTTCTTACAAGCCTTTTCAAAGTCCTAAAAAGTTGAGTAATTACATACAGACTAATATTTACTTGACTTGTGGTTGGAAGCGTCCGGGGGACCAGATGGACTGGTGTATTGAGAGGATACATAGTTGTAGGTGGCAGGACATGCAGGGGTGGGGCATTAGCCTTTAGCTCTTTGGCCTTTCGTTTTGCTAGATCTAAGGACCAAAATACTTGTTCAGGCCTCACGGTGAGTGGCGAGCCCCCCCCCATTACACATCTCGCCATCTGTCTCCAGCGACGTCTTGTTCATAACTGATTGAGAAGGATTTCCAATGACTTGTTCTAATGGATGATCTTTTGTCCAACATTGTACAGAAGGATGGTGTTGATAGAAAGTATGCATATTTGATGAATCAACATGACGAGACGATGTCTCCCCTTGTTCTTGTACCGGTGTACTGAAGATGTTGAAGTAAGTATTTCATCGTCACAAAATTGTGCATTCTGTATGGTTTCTACATAGAATAATGTTTTCCTCAGGTCACTGACAGTTGGTACTTGAGTTGGAGTTTGATGTGTTGAATGAATGTTCAATGGAAGTGGATCTGCAACATCGGTTGTTGTAGAAGTGTGAGTTGTGTTATGTTGTTGACGATTATCGGGATTATCAGTAGCGTGTACAGCGGAAGACTTTGGACCCGACAGGAGAATTTTCCATTGGAGTAATTCAGTGAACACGGACTAATAACAATTCCACTCATTTGACGTTGTTACTGTCCCAGCAACTTGAGAATCCATTTTCTTGACTTGTGGACCGGACTTAGAATGTCGTTGTTCAAGTACCGTTGTTAAACATTATGGACCAGGGTTAGAACTAACATGATCTGACGTCATTTGAGGCAATTCATCAAAGTTAACATGAATTGTTTCAACTATCATTCTTGTTCTCTTGTTAAATACCCTGTAAGCCTTTGACTAAGTAGAATACCCAACAAAAATACACGCATCACCTTTTTCCTTCATTTTATTACGATTTTCACCATCTCTGACGATAACAAAGAGAACCAAAGATGTGAAAGAACTTGACTGACTGTTTTCCGTGCATCGATGATATGGTAAGGTGTTTTCTTATGTCGAGGAATTATGAGTGAACGGTTCTGAGTAAAACATGCTGTTGCAATTGCTTCAGCCCAAAAGAACAAAGGAACTTTAGCGGCGCTTAGCATTGTTCGAGCAGCCTCAACAAGAGTACGGTTCCGTCTTTCGACAACGCCGTTTTGTTCAGGTGTTTGAGCAGTTGACGTTTCGTGTCTTATTCCCTCTTTTGCAAAGTATGCATGAAGAGTTTTATTAAGAAATTTCCTGCCTTTGTCAGTTTCGAACTGTTGTAAACTTGTAGCAATGAAGTCCCTTTGGGACAAATGAGGAAATCAATAAACTCCAGGTGTTTCGTCTTGGACCTCAAGAATGAGTCCAAGTATATCGGGAGTAGTCATCAACAATTACCAAGACCATACTCCTTTCTATGAAATGCTTTACTACCCGGCATTGGACCACAATAATCCATGTGTAGAAGTTGTAACCGTCTTTTTGAGCCTCGGGTTATGTCTAGTGTGAAAAGACTTTTTTTTTGCTTTCCCCAGCTCACAAGAAGAACAAAGATGATCTTTGACGAATTTTAGCTTTGGAAGGCCATTCCACAATATTATTCTTGAAAGCAAGTTTATGGTGTCCGAAGTTTAAATGAGATAGACGACGATGCATAACTACTTGAGACATGTGCTTTAGCTATTAAGCAAATTGGATTGGAGTTGACTGTCTTTGGCAGAGAAATGGAATACAAATCTTGTGCCACAGAACCTGTTGAGAAGATCATTTCCCTTCAAATCACGGATTAAAACATAGTAGACTTCCCGAAAAGCTTCTTCCAAATCCGCACACGAATTGACCAACGTGATAATAAATTGTATTAAGCCTTCGACGTAAAAACCGTTTGATGGTAATTAGTTCCTTGAACAGATCTCCATAGCCCAAGAATTGGTTGCAATTTGGATCAATTTCCAAACATGACCGTTCCTAGAATTTCTCCACAAAATAGTGAGTAAGGTTGAGATTTCCGGTTATTGATTTGAGCACCCAAAGTCGACGATGAATAGAAATGATTCACTACGAGCTGCCAAAAGAAATTAGAAACAATGGAGTATTGGACACAGTGGAACACTAGGAAGACTTATGTTCCAAAATTATTATCAGTTCTATAATGCATTTCCCTAAGCATACTAACTTTTGGTTAACATTTTTTATTTTCCTTTTTGATACTTAGGTTTCCATTATCTCCGGTAGGAGTATACTTAGTATACCACCAACTGCATTTCTTTACTAACGTGCTCATATAACTTCCTAGTTAGCTTCTAGATTTCTTGACGTGGAGACTGTTGCAACGGTTTCATATAATGTTGCAACAGATTGTCACATTTTCTTGGGTTCTCTAGTACTAATAGGCACAGCCCATTGGTTGTCTAGTCCTAGAATTCATGCTTTGATATAATGTAGAACGCATATAAAAAAAATCATGATTGCATTCAGCAACACACTTCCACAAGTAACACAGACAAAGTTTAACATTCCGAGTCTTAGTATTCAAAACTGTCAATTACACGCAGTTACAGACGTTTTATTATTTGAAAACTCAACTTCCTACGGTGGTCTTCTACTTCTAGGCTCTTACTTGACCTATTGTTAGACATACTCTATCTTCCAGATATACTCTTAAGCTTGGTCTGCTAACAACTAGTATTGGGAATTACTCCTGTAGAGAAAGACACGCGTTTGTAGGTTTCCTAATGTCCTTGATGAACTGAGGTGTTCTAGTTTGATTAGGCTTTGTTGCACATTATACAATTCCCCCCCCTAGTAAATGGTTGGGGGGGTAAAATGAAAGGTGGTTGGTAGCAAAAAAAAGCAAAAAATCACATTTGTGTTTCTTGACAATTGCAACATATCCAGAGGTAAAAACTTGTAGTGACTGTTTTGAAAAATCATAGACACATTTTGTGAGGTAACTGGCTTTGACTTTGAGAAATCTTCTTTGCAAGATAATCAGAAAAAAATGAGGTGCTGGTTTACCTAAATGGATGTCTTTGACTTTTAAACATTCGGTTTCGAATAAACCGATCGAATTTTCAATATAACTTAGTTTCCACAGAATTTCCTTTCATCTTTTCTATAGTTTCTTCAACTCCACTTTTTGCCAATTCCTTATCTTGTAATTGAGCTTTCAAATCTTAATTTCAAAATACTTTCACAGGTTCTTTCAGAAAACGTTGACTGATTTTCATGAAAAGAGTTTTCATTTTTTATCTTTCATTACACTGATGTAAGATCGAAGTTCAAGATTAATCGTCAGTTTTCTGAAGTGCTTCAAAATTTCTTGACATTGTTCGTACTTTTTGAAAGCTCTTTTTTCAAGATGTTCACATTTTCCCAGGTTTCTACGTAATCACATTGCAAATAGTAAATTCTTCCAATCATTGTACACACCAAATATTGCATATCATGTGATCATCAATAGTAATATTCCCTTGAAAGTCTGTCATTTCATTCAAAAAACGTATTTTTGAGTTTTCCATTTTGAGATTTGAGAGTGTCTACCTTCGTGTCAAGAGAGTCAATAGTATCTCAAGTCTGCAAACATTTCCCCGTTCAAACACAAAGTGGAAAATTTACAAGTCCGCATGATTCAGCAAATTTGGGGGCCAAAATTTTCTCTATTGTATTTTGAATGAAAGGATCGAGTTTACTAAATATGTTCTTTCTTTTGGCAATTGTTTGTTGCCAACGTTCCACTCCCGTCAAAAATCATTTCAGCACTCTTTTAATCTTGAAAAGTTCTTTAGAGCTTTTACACTGTTTGATCCCAAGAATGGTTTTATCATTCGTTTATCTAACAAAGTTGTTTGTATTACGAAAAAAAACTCTTGAAAATTCCTATTAAAATGAATTCTCCACATCTTTGATGTTTTTGAAAATATTGTTGTTCAGGCGACTTTCTCGTGTTGGAACTAACAAATATAAAGATTATTCAACGATCATAATCAAACGGTATCTGATTAAAATCGTCTTAATTTTTGATCGACTTCCTTTTTCAAGACGAATCGTTACGTCAGAATCAGGGCTAACATTAACTCAAGATTATCAGTTGTAGCAACCTATATCATACAAACGAGGATTTCGCCGGGGTGGGGCGGTTCTTGAGCTTTCTTGAGGAAAATCAGTTTGCAAAACTCGTTTTACAATTACAATTAAGCATATTTATTGTTTGAACAGATTGGCCGGTTTTATATACAATATCATTTAAAACCTTTATCAAGTTCTCTGTCTTCACGAGTTTTGTAAATCTTAATCTGAGCCTCTTTATGCTTGTGACATTCGGGAGATGTGTTTCTTGATGTGCACAAAGCTCCTTTTCATATCCTAATACGTTTCTGATTTAAATCATTTATTTGTTGAGTGATATGCATTAAATATTTTTCCAAAATCTATTGTAATACATTAAATCCCCTTTAGCTTTTGCACAATCATTTCTACCCTTTGACTCATAATTCACATCATTGTCCTTATCAAGTCCGCTTGGAACTCTTAAGGTCTTAAACATCAACTATTAGTCTTGGACAGTCCCATTGTTTGCTTCTTTGAAATGTTATTTGATGATTCTAAACTTTTATTCTTAGTTTTGAAATCCTTAATTTCACCTTTCATTTTCAACTAACTCCTTGTTTGATGATTCCAAATTTATTTCGGTTTTTGCTGTCATCAATTTCACATTTAGTTCTGAATTAAAGAAGCAAGCAAATCACGTTCTTGATCAAGATCATCAGTTTCATCCTGGTCATCCTGAGCTCTATCATAACATATATCCGATGAATCAATAGTGATATTGGAGTCACCTTGTTCCGTCAGATATATGTCATTATTAGATTCAGGTGCTCAGGAATGGTTCAAATTTCAAGGCAAACACATTATAGTTGTCATTTTAGTTTGTACCTTATGCATTGTGCTATCATCAAGAGATTGTTCCAGAATGGTTGGTCAACTGGATCAGGAGTATACTCTTGAAGTTTGTGCCAGTACATATAATGTGCTTCCAATTCCGATCATCAACTCATCATCATTATCATCCTTCAATCAGCTGTTTCTGCATTCAACTCAACCCCAGCTTCCTCTTGTTTTACTACAATAACATCTTTTCCTGTGATAAGCTGCATCCTTTACTCGTTTTGGTTTTTGACATTCCCTTGATACATGCCCATAATTATTTGCAGTTTACCACTAATACCTAGAATTTTGCACTACCGAGTACCTACATTTTCCCTAGCCCAGCAACAATGACTGCCCCCTCTGCTTATCATACACCATTCCTCTTTGATATCTTGGAGAATAATCTTGATTAGCTCGACTGTGTTTGATGAATTCGAAGGTTGTTGTTGGTAGAGGGTTTGTAGATTTTCTTGAATTGAGAGAGAAATGAAAGCCATGAGATTTGTCAATCTTCCTTTTCCTTTGACTTTCCTCATCTTCAGTAACCGTAGCAGGTTCTGGATCATAAGTAGAGCAGAAGGGTAACACTTTGCTATTCCTCTTTTTCTGGTAGATCTGGTGCGAACTGTGTGGAGGAATATTGATGTTTTGAGTAGGATGTTTTGATGAGTGTAAAACTGGTTGTTGTTGAAGCAACAAGTGCAAGTGATTAGCAGTTCGTGCTAGTCTTTCAGCTCTTAACTCATTGACTTCATATCTGGTGTTGCTTCAGAATGTCATAAAGGCTTATGATATGAGACAGTCTTCAGCTCTTGACCTGCTTAACAGTGTCACAACCTTTGCAATTATGGTTGTAGTTGAAGTAAGAACTTAACAATCACTTGATGATTTGTAACATGACACTGATTTCTGAAAAAAAAAAAAAAAACAGCTCATTCATCAACTTGTAAAAACCGTGATAATACATTCAAGTGAATCACCAACCCGTGATGTGAATTTTCCGAAACTGCCAAATAAAATGGTTTATCAATATCGTATAACAAAGATTTTATTCACCTATGTTATCAACCTTCAATGCTTCACATTTCAAATGCATTCAGACAAGCTCAACTGTGGAGTAGAAGATCGTTATCTAACCCTGTAATTATGACTGAACGTCCTTCAGCTCAGCAACAGTTGATCTCGTATGATCTTGTGAAACAATCTGTATAGTTCCTCCATATACCTCTCTGTAGTTGTTTTTCAGAACTACCATCAGCAACTGGGAACTGTTTTCTCAAGCCCATTGATAAACGTTTATGTAGACTTTGTAGACAATAGTGGACGAGTTCACTGTTATGGGGTTTGGTGTCAATGTATCTCCTGATTCTGGATTTCCACTGAACGTAATTACCCAGTGCCAACATTGGTGGACGATCTTTGCTACCCGCTTCCATGATAGCATTATGAAGAGCATTTGATGATTGAGTTTGCAAATTGGTATTTGAGTTGACGATTCTGAGAAGTGTGAATGAATAACGGATCTTAAGTGTTATAAGTGATTGATAGTGTTTAAATTAATTAAACGTTCACGTGATTTTACAATCGTTTATTAAAACCGAGAAAAGAACGTACTTTCGCGGATTTTACAAATCAAGAAGAAACCGTGAATGAAAAATTAAATGACATTTTCAAGTATGATTTAAGTTGATTGGTTGGTTTGATAGTTGTGTTTTGTTGTGTTGATAATTGTCCCATTTAGTCCCTGAATTAAAGTCCAAAATAAATTCCAAAAAAATGAAAAAACTGTCAAATAACTCATAGTAAAACGAGATTTTTAGGCCTCGATAAAATCCTAACAGCTAAAGGTGGTTACAGCGTAATCCGTCCTCGTTTTTCTCTTCGATTTGCGAGCCACGGGCCTAAAACGGACTTACGATTCAAAAGTTATGGCAGTTTTTACTTAAGACCCTTTTCTTCACAACAAGAATTTCTTGGTCAAAACGCAACGATTTGTTGGTCAAAACGCAACAAATGTTGGTCAAAACGCAACGAGTCCTTGGTCAAAACGCAATTGTCAAAAACGCAACGATCTTGGTCAAAACAGCACGAATGTGGTCAAAACGCAATCATAAATTAAATGGGCAGAAGTAACGTTCTATCAAAACGCAATGAAGTTCTCAAAGACGCAACCTGTGGATCCAATCGCCAACATACAAAAAAATATCAAACGCAATGGTAAGCAAAACGCAATTACTTTTGTCAAAACGCAGCAAATCTAGTCAAAACCGTAATGACTTTGTCAAAACGCAACGAATCTAGTCAAAACCAAGACTTTTGTCAAAAATCGCAACGAAGCTAGTTCAAAACAGCAATGAACTTATATGTTCAAACGACAACGAAAGCAATTCAAAACCAATGACTATTTGCAGAAGCGCAACTAGCTAGTCAAAACGCAACGCAAATGACTTTTGTCAAAATGCAACGAAGCTAGTCAAAACGCAACGACGAACACTTCTTCAGATAGTCAAAACGCAGCCAAGAAAAAATCTTCAAACTTTCTTGTAAGCTACGAAATGATGTTAAAACCACTTAGTAATGATACAAGGAAATTGAGTTCTAAGCCTACAAGTACAAGTCTTTAACCCATAACCACGAAACAAAGGATCAAGTTGATTTTTTCTTGGCTTTTTATTTCTTTAATTTCGAACAAAAAAAAAACCAATAAACCTTCGACATTTAATCACTAACACCCCATTAGCTCTGGGTACCACATTTATCCCACTATTTTAATCCATTTACACAACTAAATCTATACCAAGATACTTCAAAAAAAAGAATGAATCTTAGAGAAGAGAAATTAGAGAGAGAAACAAATAGATAAGAGAGAGAGGAATAACAAGTTAAGTTGGAAAAATGTAACCAACACCTCTTCACCAAGTGTGGTGAAGGATATTTATACCATGCCATGCTAGGTGGATTAATGGGCTTGTAACTTGGCCCGTTCTGTCATAACTTGGGCTTTGACTCGAACACGGACAATATAAGATTACAAACCAAGCCGAAAACCCGACTAGCCTATTACATAACAAGACCTATTTGACTTAATGAGACCGATAATATTCTTGTTTGACTTAATATAATTAAGGCTAACAGTATGGACTATGAGGGAGAGGTCTTGGGTTTTAGTCTGGCAATACACCCCTTTTTGCACTTTTTTATTTTTAACTTTTTACAAAAACTAAATACTGGAGCTTATAGAACACTCAAATTTAATCACTTTTAATAAAGATACCATTGCGCCTGAAACTCAAGGATAAGCTTCAAAAAGAAGCTTTTGAAAGACTGTTCACAAGAAAGGTAGCCTTTAAAGGCTTTTAAACTGATTTCACTAAAGCTTTGCACAAGCTTATATAAGCTAAAATAAAAAAACAAAAAACCTGTCCTATGTAGCTTATGAATGTGCATAAGCTAAAAATATAAGCTACTATAAGGCTAAGCAAGCACACACAAAAAAACGACTTAACCTAGCATAATTTGAAGATTAAAAAGGGAAACTCAGGAATTAACTCAAAAAGCATAAAATCTACTTAAGCAAAAAAGCATAATATGCTAATTCAAGAACCCTTATCTTATGAAACTAGATAAGCAACTATTAAGTCTTATGAATAAAGTGACAAAAACCTATTCTCACAAGCTAAGATTTCATAATTAAAAGCTACTAAGTTATTACTACTGTTTATGGCTTTTTGGTTTTTTAAGATTTTTAAAAAGAAAATTTAACCTAAGAATTTAAGCTAGAAAATGAGAACAAGATCTTAAACTAAATTAAGCTATATCTAATCTATAAGGAAACTGAATTTTAAGGACTAAAGACTTCTTAAGCTAATAAGAATGAGATCAAAAAGGAAGGCAGTAGTAACTAATGTTACTACTGCAAGAGCAAATGGCACATCCACTAATTGAAGTGCAGGTTACCTAAATGGTTACACCTGCACTACTTACTCTATTTGAGAGTGAATAAACACAATGCACACACAAATTAAGCTCAAAGAGCTTGGATTCAATTTTTAGCAATCTAAGAAAAAAAAGAAAAACTCCCTTGGTGCACAGCCTAACTCAAGAAGCTTTAAAATGATTTTGAGCTAAATCTAAACTCTCAAACCTTCTTAAATCTTAATCAAACATGAAAGTGAAGCTGATCAAAGAGAAGTCACAAATAACCCTGACTTATTAATGTCAACGCAATGCTTGAATTCCAAAACACCCCTTTGCAGATTGACATATTTTGATAAAAGCTTATGAAATGAATTCTAGCTAACTAAACCTTGATACCAGACTTCAAACAGCTTAAATCAAACTTAATAAACATGATTAAACAACTCAATAAGCCAAAATCCAAGATCTACAACTAATGCTACTTATATTTTTGGTTTTTATGATTTTTTTTAGACATAAATTGAAATATAAAGTTCTAAAATGCTTAAAACTAAAACAGATGAAATACTTAAACTAATAAGCACAAAGAGACTAAAATAAGCACAAATAAGCACTAAATAAGAAATTTAAACAAATAGTAAACACTTAACAATAATGAGAACTAGGAATAAAGACAAAAGGAAATATAAAAGATAACTTACCACAAGCTATCAGCTTAACAAAGCAACAGGCTCTTAAGCTACTACTAGCTCTTAGATACCAATGGATAAGCTAGTAAAAGTCCTTAGGATTCATTCCATGATTGAATCCCCTTCCATAAGTCCAAAATCCATAAGCTAAGGTAATTAAGCTGGTTTTAAAAATTAAGTAGAATTAATTGACTTATTAAGCTTAAATTCAAGCTTATAGACTTGAATGAGCTTGAGAGTAGCTTATGGAATAATGTACTAAATATTTTGAAAAAAGTAGAGAGGGCTTATGAGTGAGTGTTAAAAGACTTATAACAGAAGTTAAAGTGAAATTCATTGATAGAAAGCTTGAATACAATATTAAAGAAAAATGTACCAAAGCTGAAAGGAGTTACAAAGCTAATAATTAAAATTAAGCTAAAAACTAAAAGCACTACTACTTGACAGTTGTAGTGAAAAGTGAGCCAATTTATAGCATCTCATAGATCCTTCCTAGGCCTTGCCTGCTGGCCCAACTCCTTTCATCCAAACCGTACAATCAATTTAATCATTGGATCTTCAATATGAGCCCTTGGATCAAGTATCACAAACGGATTGCCAAGCTGGCAATCCTTTGATGTGACATCTTGTGCTAGTTTTGTGAGTATTTTAAGAGTAAAACCAAGCAATTCCTTGTGCTTTCTTTATAGCCACGTGTCATTCCTTTGCTTAGGGAGCCAATTAGAGCCCAAAGATTTAACTTATTAAACCCACGCCAATCTTGTTGTGACCATTGAAATTGACCATTTGAACCCTTAATTAAGAAAAGCCTATCGTTTTGACAGAGTGGTAAAAATGGGGAGACGATGAATAGTAACCCATCTTTGGCGCCCATTTTAACTAAAAACAGTTAAAAGAATTTGAACTTTGGGAAATTGCAAGAATTTGTCCCTCTCTTTTTCAACATAAGTCAGTGTAAAGGCCTTTGGAAAAAGGCAGAAAAGGTCCCTGACTTTTATAAAAAAGGAATCGGGCTATTGTTTTGGATCCGGGTAGGGTTTTTATTAGTTTAGGCCCATTAACCTTAGGGTCCATTATTGGTAACTTTCTGAAACTTGGAAAGACTAAAAAGGAATTATCTGAGGTTTTTACTTTTATGATTGACCAAAGTTTACTTTCCATTGACTTGTTTGACCAAATTTTTACTGAAGCTTGACTGAGGGTTGACTTTTCTTGGCTTTGGCTTTGAATCCTTGGCTTCTTTTGTGCTCTTCTGATTCCCGTGTTCGTGTTTGCCCGTTTTTGACGGTTTTCTTGTGATTTTTGATATATCCGTACCTGCACACACAAAACACAAAAACAAGTATATTTTTGCCATTTTTAGTCTGTTTTGGTCATTTAAGGTCATTTTTGGTATAAAACAGATATGTGTATTTTACACTTATCATGTCGTATGTCAATGTTGCTTGATTCGGGAGTCTGGACATTATTGTATCATGAGAGCAATGGCACTGCGATTGTCATAATACAGGGGAAAATCTTTTTAAATGCACAAGCACATAGTTTGTAAGCTGTGGAATCTCTCCAAAGTAGTCTGAGGCACAACATTCCAGACATGGCCATGTATTCAGCCTTTGTAGTTGAGATCGCGTGGCTCATCTATATCCTTATAAGACCACTGAACTAATTTATCTCCAAGGAACTGAGCACTTCCTGACGTACTTCTTCGTGTGTCTTGACAACCTACATGGTCCGCATCTGCAAGGTCGTTTAGTGCCATCAACGTGTCTTTCGGATACAAAAGACCCTAATTGAATGGTTCCTTGAGAAATACCGAAAGAAACCCTAAAGTGCTATCAAATTGCTTTTTGGTAGCAAAGCCTGATGACCTAGCACACATACATAACAACGATACAAGGTCGGTCTGCTAGCATTGAGGTACATTAGGAGCCGACCAATACTATGAAATCTAGTCCGTGTAACTGGAACTCCCAGTGGGTCCTCATCCATTAAAGTCGATCCGCCATGGTGTATAAACAGGTCATACGCATCCATCCTAAATTTCTTTAATATTTCAAGAGCAAATTTTGATTGATTAATAAAAATGCCTCCAGAATTTTGAGAAACTTGTAAACCTAGGAAAAAAGTCAATGTTCCCATCATTGACATTTGAAATTTAGAACTCATCTCATTGAAAAATATGTCACACACTTTTAGGGTCGGTCGAGGAAAATATGATATCATCTACATATATTTGAACAAGAAGAATATGTTTGCCTGTTTTCTGAGTGAATAATGTCGGATCTACTACACCTTTGGAAAATTTGTTGTCCAGAAGAAATCATGACAATGTATCATACCACGCCCAAGGAGCTGCTTTAAACAGTATCAAAAGCCCTACTTCAGACGTTAAAACATGTCAGATGGTGGATCAACGAAACCCTCTGGTTGACTAACATAGACTTCTTCCTTCAACTCGCCATTAAGGAATGCTGTCTTGACATCCATTTGATAGATGGTCATGTTTTTACTGGCCAATTGGCCGATGAAGATGAATACCACTATACGTGCAACAACCGGTGCAAATGATTCCTCAAAGTCAATTCCCTCCTCTTGTCGATATCCCTTGGCCACCAACCGAGCCTTGTTTTTCAAAACATCACCGTACTCATCAAGTTTAACTTTGTAGATCCACTTGAGAGCAATAATCATGACACAATCTGGATGAGGTACTAATTCCCATACTTGAAGTTGATTAAATTCGTGAATCTCATCTTGCATGGCTTAAAACCAGCAATCTTCAGTTATTGCAGATTTGAAGTTCTTTGGTTCGACTTTTGACAGGACAGAGTTATACAAGAACCACAAGGCATCGGTTGCTAGTTTTTTTCTGGTGGATACCAGTCGAGAGGGATTGCCAATAATATTATCCAGCGGGTGATCTTTGCTTCATTTCTTGAGATGATGAAGTGTTTGAGGGACATAAGGAGATTCGGTTAAACTAAGATCCCCGGATGATGATGCTTTAGACCTAGGTTCTAAAACAAACACGTTTATGAAGGGATCATTATCAGTAGGAGCAAAAGGATTGTCTTCCATGAGAGTAGATTCAGCTACAACGCCTTGATGTAAGCTTGGAGATTATAATGCCGAAGATGATGGTGAATGACTTGGAGAAGGTGCATCTTGATCAATGGTAATACATGAAGGTGTACCGGTTGAGTTGACTGGAACTTGAGCTGCTGGAGTAGGAGAAATAGGTCTTTCAACACGAGGAGGTTCCAGGTATTCATCAAACATTGGTTGGAATAAAATCTCCAGATCTTTATTTGTAGGGGTACATAAGGAGCTGCAGGAACTGGATTTGGTACGAGCCCTGAACTTATCTGTTCAGGCGTCAGAAAAGTAGGAGCGGGACCTGTACTTAGTTGTACAGGAGCCATCTGCTCAGTCAGCTCATCGAGTTGAATGTGAATAGTTACCATAATTCGTCGGGTTCTTTTGTTGTAGATTATATACCCTTTCCTGCTAGGTGTATAACCAACGAATATTCCAATATCAGCTATTGGTTGTAATTTTCCAAGATCTTCGCTATCATTTGTTGGGTAACAAAGAGCACCAAAGACACAAAAAAGGTAAGATCAGGCTTCTTATCATGCACCAACCCATATGGGGTTTTGTTATAAAGAGTGTGTATGAGGGATCGGTTTTGGGTGTAACAAGCAGTAGCCACACCTTTTGCCCATAGAAGCATCGGAGCCTTGGAAAATATCAGCATTGTACCAGCGGCCTCTAAAAGAGTACGATTCTGTCTTTTGACAATGCCATTCTGCTGTGGAGTCTTTGGAACTGTCTTTTGGTGAAAAATACCAACACGTTCATAATATGCAGTCAAATCTTTATTGACAAACTCTATGCCATTATCGGTACATATGTATCTAATAGTTTTGTTGAGATCGACTTGCATTTACTTCAGAAATTTGATGACGACCTTTGGGGTTTCATCTTTCGATCTCAAAAAATTAACCCAAGTAAACCGAGAATAATCATCAACGATGACTATGATGTATTTCTTCCCATTAATTGTTAGCACTCGCATCGGTCCACATAAATCCATATGAAGGGTATTAAGAACTTCCAAGTTAATGTTTTTGGTTTTGGGTTTGTGGGTATGCTTTTTGCTCT
>BQNB010064206.1:7486-35406 GCA_026074375.1 Tanacetum coccineum
GAATCTTTTCAGGATCATTTTGGGATTAATTGTTGTTGTTTGTGTGGTGTGTTGTTATGGTTAATTGTGTCTTATGAGTCTCGATTCTTGATTTTGGTGTTTATTTGTTGTTCTTGTTTTGATTATAATATTCTCAAATTCGGTCATATGCCCAAAGTCGGTCACATGCCCACCTGATGCGCGGATCGACCTGATGTTAAAACATGGGTTTTCAATGGTCAAAACGCAATTAAACCCTAATCAATGGTCAAAACACAATGACTTTAGTCAAAACGCAACTATCTTTGACCAAAACGCAGTCACTTTTCTTAAGCAAAACGCAATGAAACCTCTAATCAAAACGCAATGAAACCTCTAATCAAAACGCAACTATCTTGATCAAAACGCAATGAATAAAAAATTGGGCAGAGTAACGTTTAGTCAAAACGCAACTATCTTGAATCAAAACGCAGCGACTTGAATCAAAACGCAATGACTTGAATCAAAACGCAATGACTTGAATCAAAACGCAATGACTTGAATCAAAACGCAATGACTTGAATCAAAACGCAGTGAGTTTTAAGCCAAAACACAGTGTCTTCCAATCAAAACGCAATGAAGAACACCCCTTCAGTATGTCAAAACGCAGCCAAGAAAAAATCATCAAACATTCTTGAAAGCTACGAAATGATGTTAAAACCACCTAGTAATGATGCAAGGGATAGATCTAAGCCCGAAAGTACAAATCTTTAACACTTTTAACCACAAACAAAGATCAAATCTTGATTTTTCTTGCTATTTTTTCGAACCAAAAAAAATAAACAAACCAAGCCACGAATTTGATCTTGTTTAACCACAATAATCAGTAGATAAACAACACGGATTCCCCCTATGCTCTGGTGCCAATTGTTATCACGATTCACCCTTATAACACAAGATCCGGAGGCTTGGTAAAATGGAAAAGAAAAGTATCCATATTATTAGAGAGAAAAAGATAAGGATGGAAGATGTGTGTTTTTGTAGAGAGAAAACACACACTTTCACACTTTACAAAAGTGAGCTTCACCCCTCCATGGAAGTATGGAGGGGGTATTTATAGTCCTAGTGACACACAACTATCGTAGCTTGTCATTATTAGTCCCTATGTGTCACGCTATAAATAAACTAATGTAATTCCGTGTTTGTCACCATATTTTAAGGCTAACAATAAGATATTAAATTGGCATAGACGTCTAGGGAAACGCAAGAAGTGTAGAAAGGATACCATCTGATATCAGTCTTCATACTACCTTACCCCCAGTATGGTTGATCCCTCTTAAGATATTTCAATCGCATTTAATATACTCTTAGGGGCCTTGTAATAGTCTTCGTACTACCTTACTTGTGTGTTGCCTTAACGGAATATTAAATAGATGGCGGGTTTGTGTAATTCGTTAATGACTTAGGAAATACTTGCACAGATCATCACGAGTGTGACAAGGCAACAGGATCAGGAGAAGAAATCTAGTAAGTAATGCAATGATTAAGTAAAAATACAACTATCTATCATAAGTATCACCATAGATAAAGATTTATTTAGTTTAATTAAATTAGTTAATCAACCAACCTCTTAAAACCATTGATTTTACTGCTTTCTATAAAATATATGATGTGTCGTTGTGTGGTGTATATTTTTATAATTCAAGTTTTAAATTTATATTTTGCCGACTCAACCAAAAACAACACTTTAACGGGCAGTGTACCCGATCATTGGTAGTTTCGTGGTAAGTAGGGCGTCGAACACTTGAAGCGAGGTTAAATCTCTCTATTTATTTATATCTGTTATCAAATCTATGTTAAATTCTAATCTAATTTAAACCTAAGCTAATCCATATGTTAAGTTCTAATCCAAATTTTAACAGTAATAGGGGGTTTCATGCCTCAGAGACTATCAGGGTTTGTTTCGTACACAATCTAATCAAGACACATTAACACCACGCAACCCACGCAAGCAAATTAACAAAAGATGAAAGAGCGGTCGAGCCTTATGATAAAAAACTGTATTAGCCATCATTAATCCGATTAGAAGGTTGGTTTGTTTATTCAGTGCAATGATTACTTATCTCGAAGAGGCATATCATTCTTAGACTTAGGCGGGACTTTATCATAAGACCTACACACATTTATTCTGTCACAATTAAAGCATCCGCATAAAGCATTCTTATTACATGTTTATAATCTATCTTAGGGATTAAAGTAATGGTGATCTTGTTAAACCCTAGCTCATAGAGACTTTACCCACTTACTACTTAAAGGCAATTTATACACTAGTAGTCTACTTGTCCAACTATCTAATGGAATCAAAACATTATTTGTTGAATTATCTAGATTCACCTACTAGTCAACATGTTCAATAAACCAAAGGCAGTTTCCGTTAACTAGTTAAGCCAAAAGCGTATCCTTAGCACGATTTTAGAAGGACAATACTTGTGATCCTATGATTCTAGATGTATAAATCACTATATGGAGAGCTATCCCGACATCTAGATTACTTGGTCCGTATCACTAGATCCAGTTGAATGATAGGTCGCATACAAAAGCACGTAAACAAGTATGAATTGATAAACATAAACAAGCATGCAACGATAAATTAAGCAATCGAGATATAAACAAAACCAAACATTCAGATCTTCATAATAATGGCTAATACCCGAAGGTATTAGCCTTCAAACATCATAATTAATACAAGAGTAATTGTTTTAGCCAAGGTAAACTAACCGAGTTAACGAATGATACCAAAAACTGAACGATTACAAAAGTATAAGAAATTACACGTTGTCTTCTATGGATTGGAATGCGTTGCAAGACCTCTTCTGCTCTTTTTCTCCTCTGAAAATCGACTTTTGTGGTTTAGGTATCGAGAATATGATTTAGCACACTTAAAACTCGTTTTTGAGTTTTATAAATTATTAATCATAAAATTCCATTTCTAAGATTAGTAATCACTTAAGGTATGAACAAATAAATCATTAAGCATGATTAGTGATCAAGAAAATATTTTTGTCTTATCCATTACATTTTTACAAAAGAATTTCACAAAATTAATTATACAAAATATTTTCTAATTAAAAGAAAAGTTTTATTAAAAACTTAAAATTCAAATTTTCCCCCCAAAACGAAAGCTTTTATACCAGATACAACATTCCCCACAAAAAGACAAAAAAGGGAGCGTAGTCTACTAGGCGGCCCCTTTATAGGCCAGGCGGCCCCCTTATAGGCCTGGCGACCCCTTGATAGGCCTGGCGGCCCCAAGATATATTTGGGACCGCCGGGACTACCGCCTGTGACAGTTGGATTTTCCTGCCTAAAAATTCTGCTCTATTCCTTGTAGAAAATTAGACCACTTTGCACGAATTTTCTCACACTTCTTTCTCTCACTAAATATCTTGATCACTAACATCTCTTGATCTTGTTTCAAGTGATCTAATCTATTCTTCTCATCGCTACCCTCTCATTCAAGTGCCAGAGAAGAATACTCGTATTCGCCAAGATACGAAGTGTTGATTAGTGATCTCTCCTATTTTCTTCTAAGTATCAAATCTATATTGTAATTATCTTGTGTCTTTGTATGATTTGGATGTTGTGTAAATCCGATAGTGTAGATTTAGTGATCGTGTAGTGATTGTGAAGTGGTAGATTGGTTCTAGCTAAGATTAGGACTCGCCATTTAGCTTAGTGTCAAAAAATAACGTAAGCGACATGTAAACAATTTTCTCCGCCTGAAGGGAGCTTGTTTACATAGTGAAATCTCGAGTAGGATACTCGAGAAGTGGAGTAGGGTGAAGAAGAGCTTCATAGCCGAACCACTATAAATCTTGGTGTCTTGGTTTGATTGTTCCTTCTCGCATCTCTTTATATTGTTGTGATTGTTATTTACTATTACTTTAGATATTTACTTGGTTGATTCGTATTGTTGGCTGATTAAACATACTACTCGAATCTAAGTATTTTGAAAGCAAAGTTCTAAAACAAAAACAAACCCGTAAACTATTCAACCCCCCCTTCCAGTTTCTACAATTGGTATCCGAAGCCAAGATCACTCAAGATTTTTAAAATATACTGTATTTTAAAGCTTGGATTGATCTATGGATTCCTACAAAATTTCTAGAAGGGCAATCTATGCAAAGACCACCACTTTTTGAAAGTGATAGTTTTATTTATTGGAAAAATATATTCGAGACATATGTTAAATCAAAAGATCTAGATCTTTGGCATGTTATTACCAACGGTGATTTTCAACCTATTGAACAAAATTCAGAAACCAAATTAGATGAGGTTATCCCTTTCGAAAAACAAAGTGATGATCTTAAAAAGAAACTTGCGAAAAATAACGAAGCTAAAATGGTTATTTATAATGCTTTGCCTAGAAAAGAATATGAAAGAATTTTCATGTGTAATACGGCAAAAGAAATTTGGAAAACATTGTTAATCACCCACCAAGGTAATAGTCAAGTCAAAGATAATAAGATCGACCTTTTGGTTCAACAATATGAACAATTCGTCATTTCCGAAGACGAATCTATAGATAGTGTTTTTGCTAGATTTAATACTATTATTACTAGTCTAAAAGCTCTTGATGAAGGTTATTCTAGCAAGAACTATGTTAGGAAATTTCTTAGGGCTCTACATCCTAAATGGAGAGCAAAGGTCATGGCAATTAAAGAGTCGAAAGACTTAACATCACTATCACTTGATGAACTTATTGGGAATCTCAAAGTTCACGAAATGATTATCAAAAAGATTCCGAAATAGTCAAAGTAAAAGTTGAAAGGAAATCTCTTCCTTTAAAGACTAAGAAAGAATCTAGTGATGAAGATTGTTCGACTTCCGGAAGTGAAGACGAAGAATATGCCATGTCGATAAGAGACTTCAAGAAGTTCTTCAAGAGAAGAGGTAGATTCGTAAGACAACCTCAGAACGACAAAAAGACGTTTCAAAGAAGTGGAGACGACAAAAACGGTAAAAGTGATAGAAAATGCTTTAGATGTGGCGACCCGAATCCTCTTATTGGAGAATGTCCAAAAGAATCAAAAGACGAGAACCAAAGAGCATTTGTCGGAGGTTCTTTAAGTGATAGCGTGAGAAAGATGAAAAGTTAATAACAAACGGTCAGTAGCTCAGCCATCAAGTGAGGTAATTTTTCCGAATCCTCCTACTTTAGTGATGAGAACTCGTCAATAGAATGACTTATGCACTAAAGAATATGATAAACTGTGCAAAATGAGTTTAAAGATAATCACTAAAAACAAAAGATTAAAAGACGTTAGAAATAGTTTAGAAAAAGAACTTAGTATTCTAAAAGAAAAAGTGTCTACACTCGAGAAAAACAAGGGAGTTGATCTCGAAAGTGTAAAATGTCATATGCTTAAAATTGAGAATGAAAAACTCAAAGAGGAAGCCATTAGATTAAATAAATTTGAAAAGAGTACACATTGTCTAAATGAAATGCTAAGTAATCAAAAACCCTCCGGTGAAAAATTAGGTTTAGGGTTTAGTTCATTTGAAGCATCATCTAGTGGAACTAAAGAAATAAAATTTGTGAAGGCTCAGAAAAAGGCGTCCTCTGATGGAGGTCCCATAAATATGGGCAGCCCCCATATTGTACAGGCGGCCCCCAAAATAATTATGGGACCGCCAGCAGCTACGCTTGAATATGAGAAAAGTGTGTCTTTTCAAAAATCCATTTTGGGTCCTAGACCAAAACACATAATAGTAAACAATGTCAAAGTTCCTGTTGCTAGTGATAATGAAGTCAAACAATTTTATAAGCCATTGTCAAAACCCGAAGTTGGATTTTCAAAACCTAATTTTAGATCAAAAACTCCACCACCTAGAAAAGTCAATAATAATTATCCTCATCTTAAGACACCACAACCAAAAAGGAACGTTGGTCGACAAAATCAACCTCGTGTCTTTCCCGTAACTTGGAACAATTTCCAACGTCAAAGTTACATGCCATGGGAAATGTGTCTTTCATTCTTACATCCCAACCAATTGCATCGAATGCAGGGGATGTTTAGCACTAACAACTTTAGACCCATGAGATATTGGGGACCAAATGTTTGAGGTATTGCCTTATATAAATAGATATGCCTTGGAGTCTACTTGGAACCTGATGAGTGGATAAAGGATAGTGGATGCTTCAAACACATGATAGGTAACCGAAAGCTCTTCTCAAGCTACAAGGCATACAACGGAGGTAATGTTATTTTTGGTAGCAATCTTCGCGGTAACATCATTGGCAAAGGTACGATTTCGAATGACTCTCTCAAAATAGATAATGTAGAACATGTAGATAACTTAAGATCTAACTTGTTAAGTATAGGACAAATATGTGATAATAAGTGTAGAGTAACTTTCTCTGAACATGATAGTGAAATCACTAAGGATGGTAAGGTCATAGGTAGAGGTCTTAGGAAGAAAGGCTTATATATGATGAAATTAGGAAATAAGCCTAAAGACCAAATTTGTCTAACAACGATTGATGAAAATTCCACGTTGTGGCATTGATACCGTATAAATACGTACTAGCCGTATGTATATAATAAAGTATCCCGTTAAAAATATATATTCACTTGAGAACAAGTAAAAATTTAATCTTCCGGAGTCGTATCCCAATGAGAATTGAATTGAGATTTACGTTAATGCTTGTCGTTTGATGCTTGATTATCTTTTTGTTTTTGGTTTTGGTTTTTATACTAATAATATAATAACAAGCTAGAATAATACTAAGATAAAACTAAGACAGGTATGCTTGTCAAGTGAGGTGAAAAGATCATTAAATGTGAAATAAAGAGATAATAAAGAATTGGTACCCGTTTAAAAATCGTTTTCTCACAACGTTGGTTTATATTGAAAACAAGCCTTTATTTTGGTACAAATTTCTTTAAATGATGACGAATAACACCCGTAAAAATATTATTTTCTCACGACGTTGGTCTATTTTGAAAACGATATTTTATAAAAGTATTCATTACTAGATTTGATGTTTGATTATTTCTCCGGCTTTTGCCCTTCGAAATATTCAAAATAGAAAACTAAATAATCCAAAAATTATTAATCAACAATTAATTTTTTATCCACACTTAACTCACTATCCACGGTCACTTAACAAGCATATAAAATCTACTCACTAGTCATGCTAAACTGAACAAGCGATAATAATAGACATATTAGACAAATATATCCGAACCAATAAGCAACGATCATAAGATGGAAAATAAGCTACAACTAAATTAATCATAAGCCGAAACTAAGCTAGAAGGAGAACTAAATTATATCTAGGAATAAGCTAACCAAACGACCCTTTATGCTACGAAACAAACCCCGAACAAAATAAGTAATCACTAAAGCTAAATACCGAAGCAAACCATTTCAAATCAAAACAACCAGATGTACCACAAAATAAGCGCATATTCTGGAACATATTACAAGCTAAATCAGAACCAAATAAGCAAATGGAAATAAGCCAAACTCGCAAATAAGCTAATAACCGATAAGCATGAATCTAGAAATAAGCTAATCGGCTAAATTCCGAACTAATAAGCTAAAAACACCAACGAACAAAAGCTACTAATTAAGCCACGGGGATAAACAAAGGGAATAAGCGATTCTAAACCATAAGCAACTACCTTTAACCGAAACAAACATACTAACATCTAATCGAACCAACTCGAACCAAATAAGCCCAAACCGGCTAACTACCGAACCAATAATCCTAATACTCGAAACTAAAATAAGCTATAAAGGAAAAGGAAGCTTCGATATCAAAATTCTAACCTGTAAATCGAACAACAAGATCGAAACATCAACAATCAAACAATCGGAAATCGCCTTCATAAATCGAACAAAATTGGCTAATGAGTTGAAATAAGCTGCTTAATACAAAACCAAACTAACTTCTATAAGTATTTCCGAATCATTAACACCAATCAATCAAAAACTATCTCGAAAAAATCAACCATTGCGATACAACTTGAATCCGAACCGTTACAACTTGATCGGTTATACTACTACTAAAACTAATTTACCCTATTTTTAATCTACTCTACGCTGCCTAGTTCCTAATCCTGACATCGGTGGAAACTTAAAAAACAAAGGAAAAGTGAAAAGAAAGTAAAAGATAAATATAACTATCCCAACGTCCGCTCTTTATCGTGTTTATACATTCCTAAGTCTCAGCAAATATTGACTTTTAATCTTGGTTCCTATAGCAACCACCAGATTTTGGGTTCTCCCTTTTGTTTTTGGACGTGTACATTTTTGTGCCTCCATTTAGCTTCCTGCCTATAGTGTAGTAAAATGTGGCTGGGTTTTCACTGATAACAATTGTTGGGCCTAGTAATGTTTAGTTATTAAACACGAACTTTCGGTCCGACCCATATAAATGGTATCGGGTCGACCCAATAAAAGATGAAGGCAGCATTGGACTCGATTTTTTGTGCTTTTTCCAATGGCATGATTGGGAAATATTAACGACTTCGTCTTGATCTAGAAAAACATGTAAACATCTTCAAATCTTAACCGAAAGTCTCCGTTTTTGCTTCGTTTTCAATCCTTTGTACCTGCAAGATATAAAAACACAAACCAAACATATTTGCAATAATATTAAGCATAATTTATGTTTTTAGTCCAATTAATAGTGTTTTTCGAGTTATAAATGATGTGTGTTTGAGCACACATCAAATTCCCCCACACTAAGTCATTGTTGGTCCCACACACAATGTTTATAAAACACGCCCGGAAATAAATAATTTAATCCCCCGTCAACTTATGACCCCTCACATCAAACAAGGACAGAAAAGGTCCATTAAAAGGTTCAAAAATCATTTATTTCAAAAATGCCCTCGTTTTAACCACTTATTCAATAATAGATTGAAAACTAAGATAAAATTTATTTAAAATGCTTTAAGAACGAGAGTTCGTCATCCTTGATTTTTCACAATCCTGAAACTAAGCTTAAAATGAAATCACAGTCAAATATAACATTAGATGTTAACACTACTCATAAATGCTAATTGTGTAAACGCAACTACTTTTCGCTCTTTTATTCCTAGTTCCTCTAAGGAATTTTATTCGATAAATGTGAAACGAGATCACTTATTTTAATATATTAAGGCCTTATTATTATAAAGATGCCCGGTTTGGACCATGATTAGTTTGAAATCCTTTCCTAAAGACACGATATGGTGAGAATAAGGTCCACATTAAGGTTCTAATTTCGAATGATTTAGGGGTTATCCGTTTTATTTCATCTGAAACAACTCAACTACGAGTCCAGAGACGGAAGCTTTATTTAGATAACCCCATAGTCGAAATTTGGCTTTATTATTATTATTATTATGCAACAATATTAGCCTTCGCTCCTTTAAACAACTGACACATCGGGCGTCCTAACCGACAAGAGCCAGTAGTCTTATTTCGACCTTAGAAATTTCCTCGGTCTTTTTGAAGGCTGCAACATCGGGCGTCCTAACCGACAAGACGCAACAAACTTTTATCAATCTCGGATTATTATTATCAGCCCACGGTTCTTCTTCTTATTATTATTATTACCTCCACCCTTTAAACGACTGCAACATCGGGCGTCCTAACCGACAAGATGCAGTGGTCTTATTTTGGCTTCAGTTTATCACATTATTATTATTATAGCCAAATTTTAAGTCCTGTGGTCTTTTAACTACTGAGACATCGGGCGTCCTAACCTATTTCCCCACAACACTGACAGAACCTTGATGTGTACCTTACTTTCACCAGAAGGAATCTCTACGAAGGGATCTAAACTAAGAATCGCAAAAACCAAAGTAACTTTATTTATTTAACAATTATATAACGTTTGTTCTTTTAGTGATTCGTTTATCAAGCTGATGGGAGCAAAAAGCCACAATTAACCTCTATGAACTCTAAAGAGATCAAACAACTCCACGCTTGGCATCTAACTTATATTCAACTCTATTATTTTTTGTTCTTTGCAAAATTTTAAAGTTAAGCAAACGCTTAGTCTCGAAAGCTAAGGGAAAAGCTAAAGTGCGATACTCGGTCAAGTCAAAATATCATTAGTTCTACGGGCCTACTTATTCACATATCTAACAATAACTAAGATATATGTTTATTTTTATTTTTATTTTTTAATTTTATTTATTTTTTTCACTAAAATAAAACAATAAAATATTAAAATTTTGGTCAAAACGGGGTTGCGTGGGAACACAAATAGGCACATGTATGATCAATTTCGACAGAAATCCCCCCACACTTATAATCGAACATTGGCCTCAATGTTTAAAAATGTTGGGTTTTACCCCCACACTTAGGAACGAAAAAGGCAAATGCAAAAAATTCCAAGTGTGAAAGGGGAAACAATAAATATATATATGATCAGGATTAAGGATTCCCAGGATATAATCATGACAATGATCAGAGACCGCGTGATTGGAGGATTGAAAACAAGCACGAAGGTCTTCAATATCATAGGAAATCCTGCAAGCAAAAACGGGAAACCATGAAACATAACATGGATAGAAGCACTCCCCCACACTTATTCATTACTAATACTACTACTAAACTAATACATTATTATTACTAAGAAAGATAGAAAGAAGAAGAGAACACGGGTTGCCTTTCGAGAAGCGCTTGTTTTTGTTCGATTCTTTAACTTGACTCTAGTGTTACTTACTTTTATTTTAGGGTCAAATCCATCACCCGATGTGAGGTGAATATGGTAATAGCAATACATCACCTCCTTAGGTGAGTATGCAGCAGGACGGGGTAATGGCATATGATGAAAACCAAAAGAAGAGGTCTCCATCACCCTCGTCTTCTCACCCGACTGTGTTAGGGAGATAAAAGGATCAAATATTTCCACTTCCCTTAAGGAAATTTCCTTAGAATCGGGAAGTGGTGTGACTAGTTGGGTAGACTCATCAATCACTAAAGTCGACTCAGGGGGGTCCAGACTACTAATGTCCTTAAGATCAAAGTAAAAATGATCATACTCTGGTGGAAATATGATGTGAGCGAGTTCATCGACGAACTCCTCAAGATGAGAATCACTCCTATCGGCAGGAGGAAGCGGATCAATCAAAAGATCAAAATGAAACGATTCATATTCAAGAATTGAAAGATCAGAATGAGAAGTGGTACTACCACTACTCTTCTTTTTGATATGATCGACATCAAAACAAAATGATTCGTATTCCAGAAAGGAATGATCAGAATGAGAAGTGGTACTGCCACTACTTTTCTCTCCGATATCAAAGCAAAATGTTTCATAATCAGGTGAAGAATCATTAAAATGAGAAAGAATGGTGTAGGTCTCTCCTAAGAGAAGGTCACTACCCCCGCAGGGTGTAGGTGACGTGGAAAAGAACATCGTGAAGAATTAACCAATAAGAGAAGAGAAAGAGATAAGAATTAAATGCTAGAGAGGATAAAGAAGAATATTTATTTTTATTAATAAAATTTTTTTAATTATTATAAAAAAAATTATTATTATTATATTTCTAATATATATTTAAAAGAAAAATAAAACAGAATTAGAAAATATGTTTGGATTTTTGTAAAGATAATAAAATAAAATAAAAATATTTTTGGTATTTTTAAAATTTTTATATAAAAGAAAATAAAATAGAAATAGAAAATATTTATTTTGGATTTTTATTTTTATATAAGTACGAAATTAAACTTTCAAAAGAGAAAGGGATCTTCAAGGCATTAGCTCGAAACACCACGTAAAAATCGTACAACTCTCCCCTGCAGCGGCGCCATTTTTTGATACCGTATAAATACGTACTAGCCGTATGTATATAATAAAGTATCACGTTAGAAATAAATATTCACTTGAGAACAAGTAAAAATTTAATCTTCCGGAGTCGTTTCCTAACGAGAATTAAATTGAGATTTACGTTAAAGCTCGTCGTTTTATGCTTGATTATCTTTTAGTTTTTTATTTTGGTTTTTATACTAATAATATAATAATAAGCTAGAATAATACTAAGATATAACTAAAACGGATATGCTTCTCAAGTGAGGTGAAAAGATCATTAAATGTGAAATAAAGAGATAATAAAGAATTGATACCCGTTTAAAAAACCCGTTTCTCACACGTGGTGTTATTGAAAACAATCTTTATATGGTAAAAATTCTTTAAATGATGACGAATTAACACCCGTAAAAATATTATTTTCTTACGACGTTGGTCTATTTTGAAAACGATATCTTATAAAAGTATTAATTACTAGATTTGATGTTTGATTATTTCTTCGGCTTTTGCCCTTCGAAATATTTAAATAAGAAATCTAAATAATCCGAAAATTATTAATCAACAATTTACTTTTTAATCCACACTTAACTCACTATCCACAGTCACTTAACAAGCATATAAAATCTACTCACTAGTCATGCTAAAACTGAACAAGCGATAATAATAGACATATTAGACAAAAATATCCGAACGAATAAGCAACGATCATAAGATAGAAAATAAGCTACAACTAAATTAATCATAAGCCGAAACTAAGCTAGAAGGAGAACTAAATTATATCTAGGAATAAGCTGACCAAACGACCCTTTATGCTACGAAACAAACCCCTAACAAAATAAGCAATCACTAAAGCTAAATACCGAAGGAAACTATTTCAAATCAAAACAACCAGATGTACCACACAATAAGCGCATATTCTGAAACAAATTACAAGCTAAATCAGAACCAAATAAGCAAATGGAAATAAGCTAAACTCGCAAATAAGCTAATAACCGATAAGCATGAATCTAGAAATAAGCTAATCGGCTAAATTCTAAACTAATAAGCTAAAAACGTCGACGAACAAAAGCTACTAATTAAGCCACGGGGATAAACAAATGGAATAAGCGATTCTAAACCATAAGCAACTACCTTTAACCAAAACAAACATACTAACATCTAGAATCGAACCAACTCGAACCAAATAAGCCTAAACCGAAATAAGCTAACTACCGAACCAATAATCCTAAAACTTGAAACTAAAATAAGCTATAAAGGAAAAGGAAGCTTCGATATCAAAATTCTAACCTAGAAATCGAACAACAAGATCGAAACATCAATAATCGGAAATAGCCTTCATAAATCGAACAAAATTGGCTAATGAGTAGCTTATTTGAAATAAGCTGCTGAATACAAAACCAAACTAACTTCTATAATTATTTCCGAATCATTAACACCAATCAATCGAAACCCATCTCGAAAAAATCAACCATTGCGATACAACTTCAATTTGAACCGTTACAACTTGATTGGTTATACTACTACTAAAACTAATTTACCCTATTTTTAATCTACTCTACGCTGCCTATTCTAATCCTACATCTGTGTAAACTAAAAAAAACAATAGTAAAGTGAAAAAGAAAGTAAAGGATAAGGTATATATATCCCTACGTCTGCTCTTCATCTTTTCTTTATAACATTCCTTAAGTCTCAGCCAAATATTGAGCTTTTAATCTTGCGTTCCTATTAAGCAGCCACCAGATTTTGGGCCTCCCTTTTGTTTTAGACGTGTACATTGTTGGGACTCCATTTTAGCTTCTTGTGCCTATTTGTAGTAAAACGTGGGCTGGACTTCACTTGATAATAACTGTTGGGCCTAGTAATGTTTAGTTATTAAACATGAGCTTTCGGTCCGACCCATATAAATGGTATTGGGTCGACCCAATAAAAGATGAAGGCACCGTTGGACTTGATTTTTCGTGCTCTTTCCAATGGCATGCTCAGGAAATATTAATGACTTCGTCTTGATCTAGAAAAACGCGTAAACGTCTTCAAATCTTAACCAAAAGTCTCCGTTTTTGCTTCGTTTTCAATCCTTTGTACCTGCAAGATATAAAAACACAAACCAAACATATTTGCAATAATATTAAGCATAATTTATGTTTTTAGTCCAACTAATAGTGTTTTCCGGGTTATAAATGATGTGTGTTTTAGCACACATCAAATTTCTCCACACTAAGCAATTGCTGGTCCCATACGCAATATTTATAAAACACGTCCGGAAATAAATAATTTAATCCCCCGTCAACTTATGACCTCTCACATCAAACAAGGACATAAAAGGTCCATTAAAGCATGATTTAGGGGTTATCCTTTTTATTTCATCCTAAACAACTCAACTACGAGTCCAGAGATGGAGACTTTATTTTGATAACCCCGAGTCGCGTGTAACATGCGTTTGTTTGTTTGTATAGTTTTGTGCAAGGAGTTTGGAAATTTCTTAAGCACCAGGTGAGTTTCATAGCCCCTTTTTCTTATGTTTTCTTGGGGTGAAAATGATGCTATGAGTTTAAATGTTTTAGTTACTGTGATAATGTGTTTTTGAAATGAGGGCTATGGGCTAACTGAGACTTTGATATGTTATGTCGCTACTTGCTAATATAATATGGATTGTTGTGCTTGAGCGTGGACCGTCTCAAGGCATTGGTGGATTGTTAGTAGTGAGCGTGACCGTCTCATTGCTGTGGATTGTTAGTAGTGAGCAAGTGACCGTCTCATTGCTGGGTTGGGGGGATCGTGGATTGTTGATAGTGATGCCTGTTGATGTATCATAGTTTTGTTTCTATGTTTGTGATCATTGAGCGTGAACGTCTCAATGTGGATTGATGTGATTGCATGTTAGCTTGTATGATAGTTCGTTGTATGTCCTGCTATGCTATGTTTTAATTAAAGAATCAAGAGTTTTAGAAAAGCCCCATTTTTATCATTCTTAAAGATATACACTTATTCCTACTAATTTTTGTATTTTTTTTAGCAACTAACTTATTTTGACTTTCGTTATTTTCATAACCGTTAGGGATCATAGAACAAGATGCATTTCGATCCGAAAATGCCCCAAAAAGGATAAATTCATCGTTCCCGACGAGAGATGAATTTGAAATTCACGAAAATGTTTCCAATATAATGCTTGAATATCTTTTAATTTTTAGTTTTGATAAAACTAATGATAAAGATAAACTATTTTAGTAATAACTATATAATACTAAATAATAAGCAAACTAATAATATGAAGATATAAAAAGAAACATCCTTGTCAAGTAAAAGTAAATAGATTCTTACGTGTGAAATTTTAGATCTTAATGATGAATTAATATCCGTTTAATAAATTGTTTTCTCAAAACGTTGGCTTAATATTGAAAACAATTTTTTAACAAATTATTAATTACTAGTTTGATGCCTATTTAATCTTATTGCTTTTGCCGGTTCGACTAAATAAAACTTTAAACTAAATAATTTTTACAAATTATTAATCACTAGTCACTTATTAAATTTCACACTTAATTAACTATTTACTAACTTACTTAACAAGCATATAACAAAGCTACTCGCTAATACGCATACCTACGCTAAAAAGCAACAAATAAAACAATAATAATAATAATAATAATGAATAAGCTAAACATAATGAAATAAAATAGATAAAGAAAAGGGATTAGAAGTCACTGAATCGAAAATTATGGATAGAATGAACTCCAAAACATACTCCAACCAATATATAGTTCTACAAACTCATATACCCATACTCTCATTAGTAGCTTTATAATCACCTCTTCGATCGCCACAAACTATTTTACTCTAGTTACTTAATAAAGGGATTTAAAAATAAGAACTCAAAAAAAGAAAAAAAATAAAAAAATAAAGTTTGCTAGAAAAAAAATGGTTTATTGATTGAAAAGAAACAAAACGTAAAACGACATGTCAAGTTTATAAATAAACATATGACTCTTTTAATGATGATTTAATGATGATGACACATAATGCATAAAAATCAATTATGGAAAGAAAAGAAAAAAATGAAAACATTGAATCGGAAACAAGCTTCAACAGATCTAGTGGTTCATTACACATTAATCCTCAACTGTAACATTTGATAGAAAAGAAAAATAAAGAAATTCTAAACTATCTACTCTACAAAAAAATGTGAAAAAAATGAAAAGATAAGTTATAGATTGATCCCACGTCTGCTGCTACCCTCACATTTTATATCTTTAAGCTGCGTCAATTGTAAGCAGTAGACCCAAATTTTGAAATTGGGCTTTACTTTGTTTTGGGCTTAGTCATATGTTTTCAATTTTGGACCAAGTAGATTGAATCTGGGCCAGCGATCATGCATTACTAAAGCTGCTGGGCTGCATCTATTCTTGGGCTGGGCTTGCAAAGAAGTGGGCTGGCCCGGCCCATTAAGTGGGTGACGTGCTGGCCCAATAAGATCCGAAGGCACCGTTAAACTTGATTTTTTTTGTGCTCTTTCCAATGGCATGCTCGGGAAATATTAACGACTTCGTCTTGATCTCGAAAAACGCGTAAACGTCTTCTAATCTTAACCGAAAGTCACCGTTTTTGCTTTATTTTCAATCCCTTGTACCTGCAAGACATAAAAACACAAACCAAACATATTTGCAATAATATTAAGCATAATTCATGTTTTTAGTCCAATTAATAGTGTTTTCCGGGTTATAAATGATGTGTGTTTTAGCACACATCAAATTCCCCCACACTAAGCCATTGCTGGTCCCACACGCAATGTTTATAAAACACGCCCGGAAATAAATAATTTAATCCCCCGTCAACTTATGACCCCTCACATCAAACAAGGACAGAAAAGGTCCATTAAAAGGTTCAAAAATCATTTATTTCGAAAATACCCCCGTTTTAACCACTTATTCAATAATAGATTGAAAACTAAGATAAAATTTATTTAAATGCTTTAAGAATGGGAGTTCGTCATCCTCGATTTTTCACAATCCCCAAACTAAGCTTAAAACGAAATCACAGTCAAATATAACATTAGATGCTAAAACTACTCATAAATGCAAATTGTGTAAACGCAGCTACTTTTCGCTCTCTTATTCCTAGTTCCTCTAAAGAATTTTATTCGATAAATGTGAAACGAGATCACTTATTTAAATATATTAAGGCCTTATTATTATAAAGGTTCCCGATTTAGACCATAATTGGTTTGAAATTATTTCCTAAAGACACGATATGGTGAGAATAATGTCCACATTAAGGTTCTAATTTCACATGATTTAGGGGTTATCCTTTTTATTTCATCCGAAACAACTCAACTACCAGTCCAAAGACGGAGGCTTTATTTAGATAACCCCGGAGTCCAAATTTGGCTTTATTATTATTATTATAATTCAACAATATTAGCCTTCGGTCCTTTAAACAACTAACACATCGGGCGTCCTAACCGACAAGAGCCAGTAGTCTTATTTCGACCTCAAAAATTTCCTCGACCTTTTTGACGGCTGCAACATCGGGCGTCCTAACCGACAAGATGCAGCAAACTTTTATCAGTCTCGGATTATTATTATTACTATGGGCCTTCTTTTGAAGACTGCCACATCAGAAGCGAACCGACCAGAGACATTAAACTTTTATCAGCCCACGGTTCTTATTATTATTATTATTATTACATCCACCCTTTAAACGACTGCAACATCGGGCATCCTAACCGACAAGATGTAGTGGTCTTATTTCGGCTTCGGTTTATCACATTATTATTATTTATTATTTTTATTATAGCCAAATTTCAAGTCCTGTGGTTTTTTAACTACCGAGACATCGGGCGTCCTAACTGACAAGACCCGGTAGCCTGTTTCCCCACAACACTGACAGAACCTCGATGTGTATCTTACTTTCATCAGAAGGAATCTCTACGAAGGGATCTAAACTAAGAATCGTAAAAACCAAAGTAACTTTATTTATTTAACAATTATATAACATTTATCAAGCTCGTGGGAGCAAAAACCCACAATTAACCTCTATGAGCTCTAAAGAGATCAAACTACTCCACGCTTAGCATCTAACTTATATTCAACTCTATCATTTTTCGTTCTTTGCAAAATTTTAAAGTTAAGCAAACGCTTAGTCTCGAAAGCTAAGGGAAAAGCTAGAGTGCGATACTCGGTCAAGTCAAAATATCCTTAGTTTTACGGGCCTACTTATTCATATATCTAACAATAACTAAGATATATGTTTATTTTTATTTTTATTTTTTAATTTTATTTCTTTTTTTCACTAAAATAAAACAATAAAATATTAAAATTTTGGTCAAAACGGGGTTGCGTGGGAACACAAATAGGCACAGGTATGATCAATTTCGACAGAAATCCCCCCACACTTAGAATCGAACATTGGCCTCAATGTTTAAAAATGTCGGGTTTTACCCCCACACTTAGGAACGAAAAAGGCAAATGCAAAAAATTCCAAGTGTGAAAGGGGAAACAATAAATATATATATGATCAGGATTGAGGATTCCCAGGATATAATCATGAAAATGATCGGAGACCGCGTGATTGGAGGATTGAAAACAAGCACGAAGGTCTTCAAGATCATAGGGAATCCTGCAAGCAAAAACAGGAAACCACGAAACACAACATGGAGAGAAGCACTCCCCCATACTTATTCATTACTAATACTACTACTAAACTAATATATTATTATTACTAAGAAAGATAGAAAGAAGAAGAGAACACGGGTTGCCTCCCGAGAAGCGCTTGTTTTTATTCGAGTCTCTAGCTTGACTCTAGTGTTACATACTTTTACTTTTAGGGTCAAATCCATCACCCGATGTGAGGTGAGGATGGTAATAGCAATACATCACCTCCTTAGGTGAGTATGCAGCAGGATGGGGTAATGGCATATGATGAAAACCAAAAGAAGAGGTCTCCATCACCCTCGTCTTCTCACCTAACTGTGTCAGGGAGAAATAGGATCAAATCTTTCCACTTCCCTTAAGAAAATTTCCTTAGAATCGGGAAGTGGTGTGACTAGTAGGGTAGACTCGTCAGTCATTAGAGTCGACTCAGGGGGGGTCCAGACTACTAATGTCCTCAAGATCAAAGTAAAAACGATCATACTCTGGTGGAGATATAATGTGAGCGAGTTCATCGGCGAACTCCTCAAGATGAGAATCACTCCTATCGGCAGGAGGAAGCGGATCAATCGAAAGATCAAAATGAAACGATTCATATTCAAGAAGAGAAAGATCACAATGAGAAGTGGTACTGCCACTACTCTTCTTTTCTATATGATCGACATCAAAACAGAATGACTCGTATTCCGAAAGGGAATGATCAGAATGAGAAGTGGTACTGTCACTACTCTTCTCTCCGATATCAAAGCAAAATGTTTCATAATCAGGTGAAGATTCATTAAAATGAGAAAGAAGAGTGTAGGTCTCTCCCAAGAGAAGGTCACTACCCCCCGCAGGGTGTAGGTGACGGGGAAAAGAACATCGTGAAGAATTAAACAATAAAAGAAGATAAAGAGATAAGAATTAAATGCTAGAGAGGATAAAGAAGAATATTTATTATTATTAATAAAAAAATTTAATTATTATTAAAAAAATTATTATTATTATATTTCTAATATATATTTAAAAGAAAAATAAAATAGAATTAGAAAATATTTTTGGATTTTTGTAAAGATAATAAAATAAAATAAAAATATTTTTGGTATTTTTAAAATTTTTGTATATAAGAAAATAAAATAGAAATAGAAAATATTTTTTTTTGGATTTTTATTTTTTTATAAGTACGAAATTAAACTTTCAAAAGAGAAAGGATCTTCAAGGCATTAATCAAAACACCACGTAAAAATCGTACAACTCTCCCCGGCAGCGGCGCCATTTCTTGATACCGTATAAATACGTACTAGCTGTATGTATATAATAAAGTATCACGTTAGAAATAAATATTCACTTGAGAACAAGTAAAAATTTAATCTTCCGGAGTCGTATCCCAACGAGAATTAAATTGAGATTTACGTTAATGCTTGTCGTTTGATGCTTGATTATCTTTTAGTTTTTGATTTTGGTTTTTATACTAATAATATAATAATAAGCTAGAATAATACTAAGATATAACTAAAACGGATATGCTTCTCAAGTGAGGTGAAAAGATCATTAAATGTGAAATAAAGAGATAATAAAGAATTGGTACCCGTTTAAAAACCGTTTTCTCACAACATTGGTTTATATTGAAAACAAGCCTTTATTTTGGTACAAATGTCTTTAAATGATGACGAATTAACACCCGTAAAAATATTATTTTCTCACGACGTCGGTCTATTTTGAAAACGATATCTTATAAAAGTATTAATTACTAGATTTGATGTTTGATTATTTCTCCGGCTTTTGCCCTTCGAAATATTCAAATAAGAAATCTAAATAATCCGAAAATTATTAATCAACAATTAATTTTTTATCCACACTTAACTCACTATCCACGGTCACTTAACAAGCATATAAAATCTACTCACTAGTCATGCTAAAACTGAACAAGCGATAATAATAGACATATTAGACAAAAATATCCGAACCAATAAGCAATGATCATAAGATAGAAAATAAGCTACAACTAAATTAATCATAAACCGAAACTAAGCTAGAAGGAGAACTAGATTATATCTAGGAATAAGCTGACCAAACTGTGCCAACCATGATTTGAGCAGGTTAGTCAAAACCGCTAGTGTTGACTTATGAATCTGTTGTAATGTATGGTTTATGTGTTTATATGCATTATGTGGAATAAGCAACGATCATAAGATAGAAAATAAGCTACAACTAAATTAATCATAAGCCGAAACTAAGCTAGAAGGAGAACTAAATTATATCTAGGAATAAGCTAACCAAACGACCCTTTATGCTACGAAACAAACCCCGAACAAAATAAGCAATCACTAAAGCTAAATACCGAAGCAAACCATTTCAAATCAAAACAACCAGATGTACCACACAATAAGCGCATATTCTGAAACAGATTACAAGCTAAATCAGAACCAAATAAGCAAATGGAAATAAGCCAAACTCGCAAATAAGCTAATAACCGATAAGCATGAATCTAGAAATAAGCTAATCGGCTAAATTCTGAACTAATAAGCTAAAAACGCCGACGAACAAAAGCTACTAACTAAGCCACGGGGATAAACAAAAGGAATAAGCGATTCTAAACCATAAGCAACTACCTTTAACCGAAACAAACATACTAACATCTAGAATCGAACCAACTCGAACCAAACAAGCCTAAATCGAAATAAGCTAACTACCTAACCAATAATCCTAAAACTCGAAACTAAAATAAGCTATAAAGGAAAAGGAAGCTTCGATATCAAAATTCTAACCTGGAAATTGAACAACAAGATCGAAACATCAACAATCAAACAATCGAAAATCTCCTTCATAAATCGAACAAAATTGGCTAATGAGTAGCTTATTTGAAATAAGCTGCTGAATACAAAACCAAACTAACATCTATAATTATTTCCGAATCATTATCACCAATCAATCGAAAACCATCTCGAAAAAATCAACCATTGCGATACAACTTGAATTCGAACCGTTACAACTTGATCGGTTATACTACTACTAAAACTAATTTATCCTATTTTTAATCTACTCTACGCTGCCTATTCTAATCCTACATCTGTGTAAACTAAAAAAACAATAGTAAAGTGAAAAAGAAAGTAAAGGATAAGATATATATATCCCTACGTCTACTCTTTATCTTTTCTTTATAACATTCCTTAAGTCTCAGCTAAATATTGGGCTTTTAATCTTGCGTTCCTATTAAGCAGCCACCAGATTTTGGGTCTCCCTTTTGTTTTGGACGTGTACATTGTTGGGCCTCCATTTTAGCTTCCTGTGCTTTTTTGTAGTAAAACGTGGGCTGGACTTCACTTGATAATAACTGTTGGGCCTAGTAATGTTTAGTTATTAAACATGAGCTTTTGGTCCGACCTATATAAATGGTATCGGGTCGACCCAATAAAAGATAAAGGCAAAATTGGACTCGATTTTTCGTGCTCTTTCCAATGTCATGCTCAGGAAATATTAACGACTTCGTCTTGATCTAGAAAAACGCGTAAACGTCTTCAAATCTTAACCAAAAGTCTCTGTTTTTGCTTCGTTTTCAATCTTTTGTACCTGCAAGATATAAAAACACAAACCAAACATATTTTTAATAATATTAAGCATAATTTATGTTTTTAGTCCAACTAATAGTGTTTCCCGGGTTATAAATGATGTGTGTTTTAGCACATATCAAATTCCCCCACACTAAGCCATTGCTGGTCCCACACGTAATGTTTATAAAATACGCCCGGAAATAAATAATTTAATCCCCCGTCAACTTATGACCCCTCACATCAAACAAGGACAGAAAAGGTCCATTAAAAGGTTCAAAAATTATTTATTTCGAAAATGCCCCCGTTTTAACCACTTATTCAATAATAGATTGAAAACTAAGATAAAATTTATTTAAAATGCTTTAAGAATGAGAGTTCATCATCCTCGATTTTTCACAATCCCCAAACTAAGCTTAAAACAAAATCATAGTCAAATATAACATTAGATGCTAACACTACTCAAATGCTAATTGTGTAAACGCCGCTACTTTTCGCTCTCTTATTCCTAGTTCCTCTAAGGAATTTTATTCGATAAATGTGAAACGAGATCACTTATTTAAATGTATTAAGGCCTTATTATTATAAAGGTGCCCGGTTTAGACCATAATTAGTTTGAAATCATTTCCTAAAGAAAAATATGGTGAGAATAAGGTTCACATTAAGGTTCTAATTTTGCATGATTTAGGGGTTATTCTTTTTATTTCATCCTAAACAACTCAACTATGAGTCCAGAGACGGAGACTTTATTTTGATAACCCCGGAGTCCATTTTGGCTTTATTATTATTATTATTATGCAACAATATTAGCCTCCGGTCCTTTAAACAACGACACATTGGGCGTCCTAACCGACAAGATGCAGCAAACTTTTATCAGTCTCGGATTATTATTATTACTATGGGCCTTCTTTTGAAGACTGCCACATCAGGAGCGAACCGACCAGAGACAGTAAACTTTTATCAGCCCACGGTTCTTCTTCTTCTTATTATTATTACATCCACCCTTTAAACGACTGCAACATCGGGCGTCCTAACCGATAAGATGCAATGGTCTTATTTCGGCTTCGATTTATCACATTATTATTATTTATTATTTTTATTATAGCCAAATTTCAAGTCTTGTTGTTTGTTTTAACTACCGAGACATCGGGCGTCCTAACTGACAAGACCCGGTAGCCTATTTCCTCACAACACTGACAGAACCTCGATGTGTATCTTACTTTCACCAGAAGGAATCTCTATGAAGGGATCTAAACTAAGAATCGTAAAAACCAAAGTAACTTTATTTATTTAACAATTATATAACGTTTATCAAGCTGGTGGGAGCAAAAAGCCACAATTAACCTCTATGAGCTCTAAAGAGAGCAAACTACTCCACGCTTAACATCTAACTTATATTCAACTTTATCATTTTTCGTTCTTTGCAAAATTTTAAAGTTAAGCAAACGCTTAGTCTCGAAAGCTAAAGGAAAAGCTAGAGTGCAATACTCGGTCAAGTCAAAATATAATTAGTTTTAGGGGCCTACTTATTCATATATCTAACAATAACTAAGATATATTTTTATTTTTATTTTTTTATTTAATTTCTTTTTTTTTCACTAAAATAAAACAATAAAATATTAAAATTTTGGTCAAAACGGGGTTGCGTGGGAACACAAATAGGCATAGGTATGATCAATTTTGACAGAAATCCCCACGCACTTAGAATCGAACATTGGCCTCAATGTTTAAAAATGTCGGGTTTTACCCCCACACTTAGTAACGAAAAAGGCAAATGCAAAAAATTCTAAGTGTGAAAAGGGAAACAATAAATATATATATGATCAGGATTAGGATTCCTAGGATATAATCTTGAAAATGATCGGAGACCGCGTGATTGGAGGATTGAAAACAAGCACGAAGGTCTTCAAGATCATAGGGAATCCTGCAAGCAAAAACAGGAAACCACGAAACACAACATGAAGAGAAGCACTCCCCCACACTTATTCATTACTAATACTACTACTAAACTAATATATTATTATTACTAAGAAAGATAGAAAGAAGAAGATAACACGGGTTGCCTCCTGTTTTTGTTCGAGTCTCTAGCTTGACTCTAGTGTTACATACTTTTACTTTTAGGGTCAAATCCATCACCCGATGTGAGGTGAGGATGGTAAAAGCGACACATCACCTCTGTCGGTGAGTATGCAGCAGGACGGGGTGATGGCATATGATGAAAACCAAAATAAGGGGTCTCCATCACCCTCGTCTTCCCACCCAACTGTGTCAGGGAGAAAAAAAGGATCAAATCTTTACACTTCCTTTAAGCAAATTTGCTTAGGATCGAGAAGTGGTAGATCTAGTAAGGAGGACTTTGTAGGTAACATTGTTGGAGATACATCGAAAGATGTATCTTCATTAAGCAATTATTTAAAATATAGAATGTCACCCTCAGAGTCATGATACCTATCATCAATTTCAGTAGGAATTGAATCATCTTGGCCGAACTCTGCGATGAGCTCCTCAAAAAGGTCACTAGTCTCAGATGATCTAGACATCGAATCAGTATTACCTAAAGGTTCATCAAACACTCTTGGGACGGGGACTGGGTCATCGGCTAGTAAATGTTCTAGTTCTTCTATGTCCCTACTAGGATTGAAGTTAATTTCCCTATCCCCCGTTGAGAGGGTGTCTAATTGCTCTCCTAAAAGTAAGTCGATATCTACAGTA
This sequence comes from Tanacetum coccineum, assembly GCA_026074375.1. Lineage (NCBI taxonomy): Eukaryota > Viridiplantae > Streptophyta > Magnoliopsida > Asterales > Asteraceae > Tanacetum > Tanacetum coccineum. The sequence goes on from BQNB010064206.1 coordinate 32,146, forward strand.
GTATCTCCCAAAACATCAGTACACGGTAAGGGTAGTGTGACTAGCAAAGTGGGCTCATCAATAACTGAGGTCAACTTAGGAGGGTCCAGACTACTAATGTCCTTAATCTCCTCATCAAAAAGCGGATTATCCTTACATAAGGTAAAATCATCATTAAAATCGAAGAGAGGGTTTGAGAAAGTCACATCAAAAGATCTAGGTTTTGTATCATCACCTAAAGGTTCATCAGACATTCCTTTGGTTAACCTCGGATTTTTGAGTAAAAGACCAAATAGTTGCTTAACCATATGTCTAGATAAATCAGCTACATCCACGTTCTACATCAAAAAGTCGACTACTAATTCTCCTAAAGGTGAATTGATATCAAAATCTACTTCCCTATTATTAGTAGGGGCAAAGGTGTAGTAGCAGGCATATCACACTCTAAAACACTATCTAATGTCACCTCAGACTCCCTTAGGATTGGGACAAGATAATCAACACTAGACTTTATGAATTCGCCATCTTCCCTTATGGGAGTAGTGCTAATAACCTCATCCCCCATTAAGAGGGTGTCTGCAGGTTCCATGGTAGCTAAGAACGGTATGGATGGTGTGTATGCAGGAGATGTGACAGGAGTGGTATAATGATCACTTAAACATTTCTCCTTGTCATAGGTCACCTCCGTGTAATCGCCACTCCCCTCGGATTCTTTTAGAACAATAGGGGAATTGGGCATTTGAGTTTTAAGCATTTCCTCCAAGATACAATTATTTTCCTTGCATGTATGCATAAGACTATCAAAAACCAAATCCTGAGGGGGTGACTGGTCAATATGGTACTGTGGAGGTTGGTCAAAACAAGGAAAGTCATAATTGTTACCAGGATTAGGCTCATAGACAAACTGGTTCCTGGTTTGACAATCAGAGCTATAACGGGGACCTTCACAGACCTTACAACAATCGAACCGATGTTGCTGATATGAAGAATAGAATGGAGGTTGGTTAAAACCAAAGTCTTGATTGTAACAGGGACCCTGATCATAGATGGGCATGTTCCCTGCTTGGCAATCATTACTATAATGTAGACCTCCACAAAACTCACAACAATCAAACTAGTGTGGCTGACTCGGAGAATAGAATGGAGGTTAGTTAAAACCAAAGTCTTGATTGTAACAGGGACCCTGATCATAGTTGGGTGTGTTCCCTGTTTGACAATCAAAGCCCGGGTGAGGGATGCCTCCACAATAATCACACGAGTATGTCTCCATCCGATGTTGCGGGGGATGGTTAAAGAAATTAAGACAATTTCCACCATTATGAGGACCCCCATAACATGAGCAACTACGATTAGAACAATATTGCTTCACCATTAAACGGATAAGAGGGTAAAGAAGATAAGAATTAAATGAAATAAGAGGATAAAAGAGAATATTTTTTAAGATTTTTATAAAGATAATGAAAATAAAAATAAAAATATTTTTGGTATATATATATATATATATATTTAATATTTATAAAAGAAAAGGAAAAATAAAAATAAAATACGAAGAAAAATATTTTTTTATTTTTTTAATAAGTACGAAAATAAACTTTCCGAAAAAAAGATCTTCAAGGCACTAACTTCAAACACCACGTGTCAATCGTACACCTCTCCCCGGCAGCGGAGCAAAAAACTAATTCGTCGCGAACGACTAGTCGAGTAATATAATATAAGTAATTACGTCGGATAAAAAATTACTTTAGGAAAAGTAATAGTTTATCCTCTGAATGCCGTGTCCCAGCGAGAGATGAATTTGAAATCCACGTTAATGTTTGTCGTTTGATGCTTGATTATCTTTTTGTTTAGGTTATAATAAGCTAAAATAATACTAAGATATGACCAAAAAAAAAAAGGATATGCTTGGCAAGTGAGGTGAAAAGATCACTAAATGTGAAATAAAGAAATAATAAAGAATCGGTACCCGTTTAAAAATCGTTTTCTCACAACGTTAGTTTATATTGAAAACAAGTCTTTATTTTGGTACAAATTACTTTAAATGATGACGAATTAACACCCATAAAAATATTATTTTCTCACGACGTTGGTCTATTTTGAAAACGATATCTTATAAAAGTATTAATTACTAGATTTGATGTTTGATTATTTCTCTGGCTTTTGCCCTTCGAAATATTCAAATAAGAAATCTAAATAATCCGAAAATTATTTATCAACAATTTACTTTTTATTCCACACTTCACTCACTATCCACGGTCACTTAACAAGCATACTAAAAACTACTCGCTAATAGCCATGACAAAGATATCCGCAATAATATATAAAGCTACATCAATATCACTAACAGTCATAACGAAACTAAACACGGCAAAAATTAATATATCAAAAATAAAGAGGCTAAAAGAATAGAGATACTAAATATGATGAAAAGTGCAAAATGGCGAGATAAGATCCGCTCCATTAGCTCCAAAACCATCTCAATCGTTTTCGATAAATAAATTTCTAATCACCGATATGTCTCCTAATCTCCTTTTACAATAATCTTCTTACCCTTCATACTCTAATCTAAAATAATTCAAGCAAGCATGAGTGCCCGCGCGATGCTGCGGGGCGTTAATTTTTTTTGTGCTCGTTTATTTTTCTGTCTCATGTTTAATAGTTTGTTTTTTTCTTATATGGGCTTATTTGTTGGGCCTCATGTTTTAAGGTTTGTTTTTTTGGCTATTTGGTTTTTTTTCCATATAATTTTATGTGATTTGGGTAAATATGTGTTAAGCATGATTGCTTGCGCGTTGATGCGTGACGTTAAATATATTTTTTTTGTATTCTGTGCGGGTTTATTTTTCCGGTCTCATGTTTAATAATTTGTGTTTTTTATATGGGCTTATGTGTTGGGCGTCATGTCGTGGGTATTTTTTGATCTGAATAACAGTACTTTTGTAAAAAAAATTCCTATTTTGTGCCGATCAAAATTTTTTTATATTATTTTGTGTGGGTTTATTTTTTCGGTCTCATGTTTAATAGTTTGTTTTTTTATATGGGCTTATGTGTTGGGCCTCATGTCTCGGATATTTTTTGGTCTGAATAAATAAGTACTTTTGTAATTTTTTGCTATTTTGTGCCAAGCAATTTTTTTTAAGTTTCCTAGTTAAAGAAAAAGAAAAAAAAAGTGCAAATGGGCCGGCCCAAAGTGAGAGCCTAAAAAAAACACTATAGCAAGCATGTTTCTTGCCTAAAATGATATATATACTAATATGAGAATAAGACAAATTTTTCACAAATGCC
>BQNB010064207.1:0-26337 GCA_026074375.1 Tanacetum coccineum
TTTTGAGAGTGTAAGTGAGAAGTAAGTGAAACAGGAAAAAGATAAGATGACGTTGAAGTGACGTTTTGGCTTATATTACTGCACCTATTGCTCTTAGAGTGAATCCAGCTTAAAGTTGATGAAGGACACCATATATAATAAGGTTTATGAGTTTGTTATTCTTCGTCTTTCAAGTAAAAAACCTTGACCCATTCTACCAACTTGACAAATAAATCAAACCAAACATAGTCAATCAAATGAACCAATTAGACGAAGACACGAAGTTGGTATGGATTTCATTTATTTTAGGGCCCGTTTGGTGTGGGGTCATGAAGGGGGTATAGAATGAATCCACACTGAAATAAATTGTTTGGAAAAAAATATGGGTTTAAAAAGTTGGTGTGACACCTTTGAACGAGGGTTTTCTTGAAAGAGGTCAAATAGGCGGGTTTAGGAGTAAAAATGTCTGTATTTGTTTGAAAATTGTGTCAATACCACATTTTATATATTTTTTAATAATATTTGTTTGTACTTTTTATAATATCTCGATGGCCTTTCTATTATTACATTATTTTTAATTTTAAGAAACAATATTAAATTCCAATTACCATCCTAATTCTTTTTATAAAACAAACAAGTTTTACACTATCATTCATTTTATCTTTCCTACTTTTCTTTCAAATCTAAACCAATACCAAATTATATTCCAAACCCACTTACATACCAAACGGGCAGTAAACAAGCAAGATTATCCGGGTGTTGTTGCGAGCGTTAATTTTTCGCGCGTTGTTGCGGGGCATTATTTTTTTTTGAGAGAAGTGCACAAATCATCTCTGTGGTTTGTCAAAAAACCGTATTACATCCCTCGTTAAATAAATGTTCGTAACACATCCTTCCGTCAATGTTTTGGGACACGATACATCCTTTGGACTAACGGTGCAAATTTTTTGCTCGTTAATTATTAACGAGGGTCTAATTTTTAACGGTGTAACTATATAGGAGGGTATTCTTGTCTTTTTGCTGCCACAGGATGATTTTTGCACTTCTCTTAAAAAAAAAATTTGTTTTTTTTAATTTAAAAAAAAAAACTTTTTTACATTATTATTCGAAAAAAAAATTTAATTTCTTTTACAAAATCTTTAAAAAAAAATTCGCACTTTAGAAAAATCTTAATTTTTTGAAAATAATTTAATGTACTTTGTACAAAAAAATTTAAATTATTTTCAAAAAATTAAGATTTTTCTAAAGTGAGAATTTTTTATTTAAAGATTTTGTAAAAAAAATTATTTTTTTTTTCGAATAATAATGTAAATTTTTTTTTTAAATTAAAAAAACAAATTTTTTTTAAGAGAGAAGTGCAAAAATCATCTATGTTGCAGCAAAATGACAAGAATACCCTCATATATAGTTGCACCGTTAAATATTAGACCCTCGTTAATAATTAACGAGCAAAAAATTTGCACCGTTAGTCCAAAGGATGTATCGTGTCCCAAAACATTGACGGAGGGATGTGTTACGAACATTTATTTAACGAGGGATGTAATACGGTTTTTTGACAAACCACAGGGATGATTTTTGAACTTTTCTCTTTTTTTTTGTTCGGGTTTATTTTTTCGGTCTAATGTTTAATAGTTTGTTTTTTTTCTTATATTAAATGACAATCGCGCATTACTACGTGGCCCGATATAGGGTTTTCTTTTTTTTTCAATAAAGGGGAATTTTTTTTTGGCCCAGACCGATAGAAAGTCGTAAATAATTAAAAATGAGAGTACGTCCCGTAATTTTTTTTTTCTTATTTTTGGCGAAAGAAGAAGGGGATTATAAAGTTTTTTTTGGCCAATGAACAGTAACCACAGGCGCGAGGCGATGTGGACTACACTGTTCATCAGTGAACAGTATAACCCGATCACTGTTCATAAGCACTGTTCATTGCACATCTCTAATGATATATATAGTAATTGTATTTTTGGTCCATGTGGTGTGACCAAATTGCATGTTTGGTACCAATCATTTCGAAAATGCAGTGAACGTTCTTATTCTAAACTTTGGCGTCATATTCAGTCCCTGTTGAAAGTTAAATGACTAAATGCTCTTACCTTTAGTTTCCCATTGGTTTATAGCTTTCTTAAGGTAAATTATAAATTTCATCCCTAAGTTTATTAGTAAAGTGCAACCCTGGCCACTCGACAGGGCCAAGTTTTTAAAAACTATGAAAAAAGCTAGAAGGGGGAGGGGGTGAGATAGTTTAACCAACCAATTAAAATTTTAGTTTTAAAATCTTTTAGACAATTATTTATTAGATCTAGCAACAAGTAAAGATTTGACAGGCATATGAATGTAAACAGGAAATAAATGCAAAGGATATATACGACACAAGTATTTATAGTGGTTCGCCTACAAGGACTCCTTCCTTGCCCTACTCCACTTACTGAGTCACCTACTTGAGAGTTTGTAATCACTATGTACATAAGCTCCTTAGATTGGCCAAGAAGCCTCACAACGTTGCTTACCCTTTATCTGATACTAAGCTAAATACCGAGTCCTAACACGAAAGAACCAACCTTACGTCGCTTACCCTTTATTCGGTACTAAGCTAAATACTGAGTCCTAATGTGAAAGAACCAACCCTACATCGCTTACCCTTTATTTGATACTAAGCTAGATACCAAGTTCTAACATAGGTAGAACCAACCTCACAACATGTTAGGAATTCAGTTTCGAGTGAAGTGACAATCATTATCGATCTCACGAGCCTTTGTAATAGTTAGACAATTTTATGTAATAACTAGTAAGCTAACCGGGTTGGTTTATAAAAAGTCCAAGGAAAGCCTGGCCCGGCTCATGACGTGTAAGTATATTAACCCTCTCCACACATGAAGAGGGTGTTGGTTGAATTATTTTTCCACATTTCTATGTGTGTGTTTTTGGTGTATTCTCCCATCAACTTCTCTCTCTAGCTTTCTCTCTATAGTTTATTGTTTGTGTGAAATCATTTCCTTCAATTGGTATCAGAGCCAGGTTTCATCTTGGGTCAATTAGTTGTGTTTGTGTGAATTTTATTTCGTGTTGTGTTTGTGTGAATTTTATCTCGTGTTTTGATTTACAAAAAGTGTTTTCGTTTCGTTACTCGAACTTTCAAAAACAAAACGTTTTCATTTATCATGTTCGTGGGCTTATAGCCAGATTTGGGCCATATATCACAGTTGCAACGTTTAGTGAAAATGTGTTTAACAACAAAGCCAGTTTTTTTGTTTGTTTTTATCACTGATTTAAAAGGTGTGATCGTGTATTCAAACAGTGATGCAACAACTTTTGATAAAAACATTTATAAATTTTGATTTTTTAATGTGTTTAATGCATAAAGTTTTGATTTTTCTTATTGTTTGATGTGTCTACAACAAAACTACATAAAAATCTTGGACTCAAATCGTTAAAAAATGTATTTTTTAAAAGAATTTTGTTACGTTTTGGGCTGTTTGGGACAACTGTTTTTTTGGGTGAAAAAGAGCTTATATTCCGACTTTAAAACGTGTTTTGATCATCAAGTTTGGATTTTTATGAAAGTGAAATGTGTTTGGAAGGTTTCGGTTCAAAAATCTTGGCCTAAAAACGTCAAAAAGTGTCTTTTTCGTGTTTGAAAATTTGTATTTTTTACACTAGGAGAATTATACCAGATTTTTACACTAGGAGAAGTATACCAGTTTTTACACTAGGAGAAGTATACCAGTTTTTACACTAGGAGAATTATACCATTTACACTAGAGAATTATACCAGTTTTTTACAATAAGAGAAGTATACCAGTTTTTATACTGGGAGAATTATACCATTTACACTAGAAGAATTATACGTGTTTTTACACTGGGCGGATTATACCACGTTGCTTGGGAGAATTATACCATTTTGCTTGAGAGAATTATACACTTTTTTTGGGTGAATTATACGATTCTCTTGGGTGAATTATACACTTCCCTTGGGTGATTTATACACTTCTTTTGGGTGAATTATACACTTCTCTTAGGTGAATTATACAATTCTCTTGGGTGATTTATACACTTCTCTTGGGAGATTTATACCATTTCTCTTGGGCGATTTATACATCTTTATTAGGTGATTTATACAGTTTTTCTTTAATTTGTAAAATCCCGTGAAAAATTAACTTATTTTCCCGATTTTATCAAGAATTGTAAAATCCCATGTAATCTCAAGACTTAATCACTTAAACAAACAACACTTTAACACAACAACCTCTAATCACTGAACGATCAAGATCTTATCTTTTCACTTCACACATCAATTACTTCAAAATGTTTAACATGAATGAGAGAGTTTATAACCAGCAATCACAGTCTGCAAGTGTTACTCATCAAGTTTTAATGTTTCATCCACAATCGTATCAAGTGATTCATCCTCAATCATCTCAAGGGATTCATCCTCAACCATCTCAAGTGATTCATTCTCAATCATCTCAAGTGAATCATCCGTAAGCATCTCAAGTGATTCATCCTCAATCATCTCAAGTAATTCATCCACAATCATATCAAGTGATTCATCCTCAATCATCTTAAGTGAATCATCCATAAGCATCTCAAGTGATTCATACTCAATCATCAGTGATTCATCCATAATCATCTCAAGCACCAGATGTTTCTCTACGGTCACTAGTAGATCTTCTCTAATTTGATTCAAAGCCTGTTGTACCCTTATTTATTCCAACTGATGATCCACTTGAATGCCTCAACAAAGTTATGGCATTCATGTGTACCACACTTGCCTCAAGTTACCCATTAACCAACCATCAACTAGAGACTTCGTTAAGTTGGTTTGAGCCCGTGTCACCTTGATAGAGTCAAAAAGGTTCTTGTATGTTGTCTTAAGATGTTTATTTTCTTTTGCATAATTCAAAACCTGAAACTTTAAGGACACATTCTCATCTTCTAGTTTCCGAGACAAAGGATCAAGGGTATCTGATACACATGGAGTATCCTGACTCTTACCCTTGAAATCTTCCAACTGAGCTTGTAACTTTTCGATCTTTTTTAGCATGTCATTATAGGCTTTATCATAAGAAAACTTGTCATATTTGCATTCCTCACATTTTTTATACCAATTATTCCAAAGAACAACATATTCTTTTTCCTTTTTAATAATGCAAGTTTCTTTTGTACGATCAAGCTCAGTTTGAAGATTTGATGTATCTATAACAGAATTACTTTGCATAATCGACATAATATTCTGACTGACAACTGCTCTCAAGAGACGCTCGATTTCATATTCCAAAACCTTGTGCTTAGCAAGAGATTCATCAGCTTCTTTTGCAAGAGATTTGAAGTCTCGAACAAATTTAGCTGTTTCTTTCAAGAATTGTATTTCAAAATTTTGAACTATAGCATCCACTTGGTTGACAATAAGAAAATTTTCATGTTTTACAATTTTGTGAAGCTCTTGATGAGCAGTAGACGACCAATTGTGTATATCTAATGTCATTTTTTGTTTAACAACACGTTGAAGAGTCACAATGGTGGTTTTTACCTCATTTAGAAATTTCCGTGAAACACTTGGAGAAGTATCATCCGAAAACTCTTCATTTGGTATTAAAATTGATTTGGAAACACTGGCCATTTTGGAAGTACTTGAAAAATACGACTCTTCACGTGACTTGGCCTTTTGAGAAACAAAAACCTCTGAAAGTTGATTAATCTTTGCATAATTTGCCGGTTTTATTTCTTTGTTCAATTATTTCATTTCTAAGCGACTCTCTTGAGCAAGTTACAGTGTCTCCTCTGAATCATACACAACAGGAGGATCATGCTTTTCTAATTATACTTTGCCATTATACAAACTCTGTTGTTTCTGCTAAGCTTGCTTGAGATAAAAATGATTTTGATAACCCAAAGCTATTTTCTGTTCAGTGTGGTAAAACGAGTCTGGCTTAGGTGAAAGCATATACACCGTTTGAATCGATTGACCCGTTTTTATTAAAATGTTATCTAATTCTTTTATCTTAATCTCAAGTTGAATTTGTTTATCAAGAAGCTCGTCTTCGCGTGTTTTGAAATCAGACTTCAACTTTTTCTTCTCTTGTTGAAGAAAAGAAACAGTTTATTTTTCTTTTGAAAGCTGGTTATTTAAATTTGCAATTTCATCATTCAAAGTCGTTATCGTTTTAGCAAAACTTAAGTGAAGTGCATTTCGCGTGCTTTGAAATCAGACTTCAACTTTTTCTTCTCTTGTTGAAGAAAAGAAACAATTGATTTTTCTTTTGAAAGCTGATTATTTAAATTTGCAATTTCATCATTCAAAGTCATTATCGTTTTAGCAGAACTTAAGTGAAGTGCATTTATCTTTTTAGTAAGGCATTGCTCTTGATAAACAGACTTTTGGTAACATCTTTCAAGCTTATCATATTTGTTAATACAAATAAACCGTAAAAACGTTTATTTATATTTTACGATCTATCTTTGTTTTGTTAATAACAAAACATAAACTTGTCAAAAGTAGAAAACAAAATTCATTAGTTTTAAACCAATAGTTTCTCAAACTCATATATTTATCAAACCATCTTTCATATTATATCAGTTGTAACACCCTCAAATCTGAGCACGCAGCGGAATGTTTGAATATCCGAGGGCGTTACATTTATGGATCAATAGCACAAGATCTGAGAACGACTACTAAACGTGTCGTTTGAAAAAGATACATTGGATTAACAAAATACTTGTTTGTTACATAAGCCCATGGCTTCAAATTGTTCAACGATATAAATAAAGATTCCGGTTTATAACAATTGTCCCCAAAATGTAATAAGACCCCAAATCTTAAGTGTTGACTCTTCAATTATTGACTTCCAATGTATCATCGCACCTCGTGCCTTATTGACCTGAAAAACATGCTTAAAACGTCAACATAAAGTTGGTGAATTCATAGGTTTATGTAAATCAATAGTAGGACCGCAAGATTTCCAAGTGTATGATTAAGCAACAAATGCAAACATCATAAAAAGTAATTACGTTTTCCTAAGCTCATGACACTGAAGCTCGACATATATGAATGCAAATATATTTGCCAACAAGTGTCCGTGAATGATGTGCTAACCCCGCAACATCCCAAATTTGACATGGTATGCGTTCGTTCCCGGTGATAGCTAGTCACCCGAACGGGGATTGTCAATCCCTAATAGATCTATCCATAACATTCGCTCTCACAATCCAGTAATTGACAGTTCATGATAAAGGGCCCAGTGGGTTATCGCTACTTAGGCAAAACACGTATTAATTGTTGCGTATAAATTGTACACTTCGCGTCCCCAATTTGTAAAAAACAAGGCTAGTTCTCACCCCAAGGATGTAAATCATTTAAACAATTATAAAACATGGGCGTTATGAACATCTCTGAGTGATTAGTCCTCTGGAAATTGAAATAGATATCCAAAGTATGAACCACACCGTCAAATACTATGTAAATACGGCCAGCTTAGTCTTACAAGTTTAGTCACTAAAGACTCAGGTATATGATCTAAAATAAATTGCTAGTTTATATATACTGTTATCACTTGTGTGGTGGTGTACGGTTTAATGTATTCTGAATTTGTTTGATGTCTCTTGGGAAAAACGGATTATTACTTTCTTAATAAATATCGATTTATTAAGCATAAATTAAACCGTTTTTAAGTCAGAATATATTAATATTCGAGCCGATTCTTTAAGCGTTAATTTAGTTCACTTTTGATCCAAATATACCGTAAGCTTCTAGATTTTCCACTTTGTCCTAGGTTTATAAAATATAAGACAATTTTCCCTGTATACCTTTTTAGTTTGATAATTACATAATTAGTCCTTTAAGTTTACAAAAATGAAATTTAGGTCTTTATAGTTATTACTGGTAGAATAGTCATTTACCTACTGGTTAGCTTATTTGTTACTTCTTATGTGTAGAAATAATATTGTCAGTACTTTGCGTATAGTACTATAATGGTTATTACTTATGGTAGATTAAGTCATTACTACTGGTAGCATATTAGTTATCCTGGTAGAACTAATATTGTCATTTGTTACTGGTTGTTATATAATGGTTTACTGGTAGATTATAGTCATTACTATTGGTAGATATTAGTTACTCCTTGGTCGAATAATATTGTCATTTGTATGTAGTAATATAAAGGGTTACTACTTGGTAGATATAGTACATTACTTACTTGTTAGATATTATGTTAGTACGGTAAGTATCAAATGATTCGTTATAGCTTATTTAAGTTTGTTCAAATGTGTGGCTTATTGATAGCTGGATGAGGCTTATTTTGAGGCTTATTAATAAAACTGGGCTCGTTGGCCCCAGCAACCATTTTCTGAAAATTTAGTACCAAGGTCTATAAGGTTTGTTTGGTTTTTAAAGGGTATAATGGCCTATATAAGTTTTCATAAGCTCGTTAGGTCACATTTAATTAGCTCGTACAGAGATTATTATAGCTTGTGTCTCCACTGTTAGGCATGTTGGGCCAGAGTGTGGGACTGATGTGGGTTAAACGGAAGCCATTTAGTGGGCACGTTAGGTGTTCTAGTACATCCTTTTAAAGACACCGTTTATAAGAGCTTAGTATTACCAATTGTGAGCTCTATTTTGCATGATAGGGTCCGTTGTTCGCTCCGCACCCGTAGATATGGTTGCTTAATATTCCTCTTAGTCTTTATGTCGTGTTTACAAGAAAGTTCACGTATAGTTTTCTTACCATTTTATGTATAATGTATATTGTTTTCGTCTAAGTCTAAGTTTTTCATATAAATAGGGCACTTAAGTCCTAGATTGACATAATCCATCTTGGTACATGCATTTTAATTAGGTCTTTGCACAACACAAGTATAACATGTACATATATAGGTGTGTGAACCCTATATGGGTCGCAACACAAGTCTAGAAAACAAGCGACATTTAAACTATGAATTGTAAAGTGTCGTGAGAGACTTACAAGGTGTCCTTGTGACTTGGTTTATGGATGATGAAGCAACCCGACTCTTATACACCCAAACGTGTATCAATATGGTTTCCAAAGCTTATAAACCCGTACCCCTTTTGCTCGTGTTTTCCTTCTATAGACTTGTATGATGACTCTAGTGTATATTGGTTCGAATGAAACAAAGTGAGGCATGTTTGTTTGCGTTTAATAACCCGAACAAGGAGACAATATTTGTTTAGTTGCTTGAGAAAGTTTTAAGAAGTGTGTGAGTTTTCAAGAGTGTCAAATGGTGAGATATGAGTGTGTATTTATAGGCAAGATTGCTAGTTACTCCACTAGTCTCTCACACAAACCAAACCGGCTCTAGTTATAGTGGTTTTGAAATTTTCTAGTTAATTGCACATTCTTTTGTTAAACCATTCTAGTACATGTTTTAATTAGCCTAGTGATGTACAAGAATTTGTAAGATTAGGAAATCTTAAGGATCTTCCTATATGCATGCGTGTTGCTGAATCCACAAGGGTAAAAGGAAGGCCATTTGGTCTTTGTCCATTGTGTAAATGTTTAGTAGAGACAATTAGGACATGCATTAATGGGAATTAGGATGTACATGTACTTGTAGGGATCATTAGGAGATTTTAAGGATTTCCTAGATGTATGTGTGTATGTAACCGGCCCCTAGTGGCATTTTACACAACAATTGATTAAGTTTTGTGTTAAGGTTATAAAAGTGGGTGTTGGTTTGAGTCTAGGTAAGTCTAGGTATTTCCGGGGTGCGTCCAAATGTATTTTATTGCGACACGTAACCCTTTTACGTGGCCAATAAAAATAAAATACGTAAGGTACATAATTATCTTCTTAATAATTATTTCTTACTTGGTTGATGTAAACCTTAATTTATTTGATGACCGATTTGATGGTTATTTCTAGTCTACGCGATTTATCTCAAAAGCAAAATTAAAAGTAAATGCGTATCGGACTAAAATGAACAGTGACTAATAATAGGAGTCGTAAAATGACCTGAAATTGAGAAATGTTACAGTCTCCACCCGTTAAAAGAGCTTTGTCCTCAAAGCTTAAGACCTCGTAGTGGATGACGAAGTCCGGTTTGTGAAGAATCATGGGTATTTTTGTTTGAACGAATCTTCACGTTCCCAGGTGAACTCAGGGCCCCGCCTAGAGTTCCAGCGAACCTTAACCAATGGTATCCGGCTTCGCTTCAATCGTTTGATCTCCCGTTCCATGATTTCAACGGGCTCTTCCACAAACTGGAGCTTATCGTCAACATGAATTCCTTCTAACGGCATGACTAAAGGTTCGTCAGCGTAACATTTCTTCAGATTAGACACATGGAAAGTATGGTGAACTCTGCTCAACTCTTGAGGAAGTTCCAGCCTGTAGGCAACTTTCCCAACTTTTGCTAACACCTTGAAAGGTCCGACATATCTCGGGTTCAGCTTGCCCCGCTTACCGAACCGTACGACTCCTTTCCAAGGTGAGACCTTGAGCATAACTCTGTCTCCAACTTCGAACTCCATCGGCTTTCGCTTCCGATCAGCGTAGCTCTTTTGTCGATCCTGTGCAGCTTGCATCCTTTGCTTGATCAGGACGATCTTTTCCGTTGTTTCTTGGATTAATTCTGGGCCAGTCAGTTGGGCTTCCCCAACCTCGGCCCAGCACACCGGTGATCGACATTTTCGACCATACAGTGCCTCATAAGGGGCGGCCTTTATGCTAGCGTGATAACTGTTGTTGTATGAAAACTCGGCCAATGGCAAATGCTTAACCCAGCCTTTGCCAAAATCGATCACGCAAGCACGTAGCATGTCCTCGAGAGTTTGAATGGTTCTCTCGCTCTGGCCGTCAGTTTCTGGATGATACGCAGTGCTCATACTAATATCTGTACCCAAAGCTTTTTGAAATGATCTCTAAACAAACAATAGAATTGTGTTAGAGTCTGTACGGTGTTTTATGATCCCTTTTGGTATTATGGTGACTTTTTTTTTAGTAACATATTTTATAATTGATGTCTAGTTATTAAATCCCTTTTGAAGTATTGTGTTAGTGTTTGGGAAAAACTGTGTTTAAAATGATCTTTATAAATAGAATATGTTTAAATGGCCTATGCAAATAGGATATGAAAATTGTTGAGTGGCTAAATAGATTTTATTTTACTATAAAAAAGAAGGTTTAAAGTGATTCATAGTGGTAATGTACGATACACCATTAGATAACCATCTCTAGATTTCTATGACAACCAGAATGAATTTTATAAAGGTTACATTTAACACAATTTTATTTATTATTTAAAATGATTTTTATACTTAAAGTGACTTCTTCATTTGAAATTGATTTTTATAAAAAACATTATTTAATATGGTCTTTCGAGTAAAGTCGATAATTAGTATAAGAATTTCTGTCTTTCGTATTGATTTTTTTATGTGTTCTTTTGTCGTGGTACGCCTGTTGATTTTCTTTCATTGCATTTTCACTCGGTGCATATACGTATCCTTTCTTTTAAAGGATTCTTATGTCAATTGTTGGGAAATATATTTGAGTTGATAAGACAAAACAATGAATGAAAAGGAAACAAGAGGGACTTAAATGACAATTCAAGAATTCTACAAAAGATAGAAGATATTGAAGATTCTTGAAGATAATTATATTTGTTTGAAAGATTTACTTGTTTTCTTTATACTTATCCTTTGTAAACCTAATATCTCTAGTATATAAAGAGATATAGGTCGTGTTATTTTCTGTGTGTCAAGATGTAAACACCAGGAAAAGTGTGTGTGTGTTCTAGGCGTCAAGTTCTTTAAAGAGACGCCTAGGTTTAGTGTTTTAGCCTCAAGGATATTTGATTCCTTGTTATAGTTTAGATAACACGTTCTACCATTGATCAAGGTAGAATTAGGGCTTGTAGTAGTCATGTATCATAGTGAAGATAATGATGAAAAACCTTGTTAGAGTAACATTGATTTGTTCTTATTCTGCTACATGTTATTATCATTGTTATTCATCCTAGATGAGGTCTAAACAACCTCGAGCTATAAACGATCAAAGAACCTATCAGGTTATTAGGTTCTATCAGGTGGTATTAGAGCCTCGTGGCTCTTGATCTAGGATCTCAAGGTTTTTACAATCGAATAAAAGTGATTTTAGGGTTTTCACCTAATTCGATTATAAGTGATTTTCGATAATCATTCAAAATTCGATGAATTAGGGTTTTTTTATCAAACCCTAATTCGGTCAAATAAAAGGCATGGTTTTTAGTTGAAAGATTCAAAGATTGTCAACATCTGGAGTAGGGTTTGGCAAAACAATCTTCTTCCAGGTTTATACATGGCATAACATGACAAGATCAAGAACCAAGGTGATTCCATTGAACAACAATTAGGATGTTCGTGATGTTTTAATTATTTGAATGCTTTAATCACAGATAGCAATCAACAAGAAGATTGTTGTTTTTGGAGTCGTTTAAAACATCAAAGAGAAGAAGAAGGTTGTTATTGGATTTGATGGTACGAACACAAGACAAACAACTAGGGTTTCTGAATGTGGTTCTGATGGTACTGTCGGATGTATTGTATGGAGAAGTTAAAATAAAATGCAGGCATAACAAAGATGGTATACATGTTTATTTGATGCTGCTGTGAGAATTGGTTGTGTGTCGCTTAAAGCAGAAAGCAAAAGCTACAAGAACTAATTGACAACAACATGTTTGATGATTAAAGGTACAGCAGGTGCGTTCTTTAAAGTTTCGTCTAAATCAGATTGGTAAGTGAATGTATACTTACTGCTGCTGAGATTCCTAATGATTTAATACTGCCAAAGATAAGTTTGTGTTGCACGCATTTGATAAAGAAAACCCTAGAGATGGCGTCGATAGCAGGTGTGAAGATATAAGGATGATGATCTGGTTTGTTTATAGAATCTGTTAATGAGATTTGCTGGTATAATGATATGCTTTGATGCTATAATCGTTGGCTGTTTGGTATTTATTAAACTTATGTTTAGGGTTTTGGAACATAAGTTAATACTGTTCTTTAAAAGACATATTTCATACTGCCAATGGAATATACTTAGTGCAGCCAAGATTATTGGATATGGATGCGTGATTTATGGCAGTTTGGTAGCATTGGATGTGATTGAAGTTTTATGGGCTGGATCGTGATTGGGCTTTGAGAAATTTTGTGTTGTTTTACTTAGTACTGCTCGAAACAGTTTTCATGCTATTAGGATTTTGGCAAGTTAATTAATACTGTTTGAAAAACGAGGTTAGTACTGCCCAATAGACATTAGTGCTGGATGTTTACTTTGGTGCTGTTTGAACATGCTATTGCTGTTATTGGTGTTCAATGAAGGTTAGTACTGTTCGTACACAAGGTTGATTTGTACTGCTTCGTGGTTTAAAAGAATTAGTGTTGCTCGTTTAAATTAATGCTGCCCGAAGTAAGGTATATATTACTACTATGGTCCATGTATTTGTCCTGCTAATGCATTAATACTGGCAAAGGAACGTTAGTATTGCCAGGAATATGAAACAGTAGTAATTCAAGATGTTTCAACTGTTAACGTTGTCCGAGAAAATATGTTTATACTGCTTGTTTTATTCGATATCGAACATAATGTGTTTTTGGTTCTCGGATGTTAAGGAGACCTCAAACAGAATGGAAAAACACACACAGAAGTTTTTGGATTTTGGTTTTGATTTAAATGTTCTTAAACGTTTAAAGGCTCGTATTTACTGGATTAATTGGTTACGAAGAAGATTATTTATCACTTATTTGAAGATGAAATGAAGTTTCACAGGTTTGTGTTTTATCATATCTCAAATGGCTTACAACATTTGAAGATAACTTGTTCATGCTTAGAAACGATGTAACGAAGACTTGACGAATCTAGCAAAGGTGTGCGATTTCTCTTATGGTGCTTAATGCGTACATTTGCTATCACTTTGGTTATGTGTCTCATAGAAGATGAGGATAATTTTCAAGAGATTACGGTCTCCTTATACATTGGTTTTGGGTATACATTCGAAGTCACGTGGATAGTACAAGATATATGACACAAGTTTGGGTTATTCTACTTCAACATCAAGTTCGTTAAACTTAGTTTTCTTCATCAGTAATCATTACATAAAAGCCTACAGAATTTAAAGATTTAAGAGATGGTTAACATATGGGTTTCAAGAGAAGCTTATTGTAACATCCGACAATTTTCAGAATTTTAAATTACTACTTTACTCTTTGACTTTTTGGGTCGGACTTAACTTTTGACCTTTTACGGTCACATAATAACGAATACCGCGTAGCCGGTAAATTTTTGAAACACATTTAAATAATAAATCATATTTGTTGTTACTCATCTCTCATTTACACGTTTATTTTTCCAACTTATTTGAAACGAAAACGAGAAGACACCTCGAAAATTTTGAAAAACGCGTACAACGCGTACCAACACAAAAATTATTTAATTATATTAAATTATCACTTTTATTAAATAAAAGTATTTAATAAATTATTTATCATGTTACTCAAAAACGTTTATAAAAAAAACACAATTATTTAATTAAAGTTCATTTTACGGACAAAGATTGTCAGAGACCCACAAATAAATAATGAACATTTTATTTAAATTAAAGATTTATAAAATTATAGTCATATGGATACTCATTTTGTTGAAAAAATTATTTAGAAAATAATGGCGCAAGTTTCGTATTTTAACTCATCCGTTAACTAGCCTAAACAACTCCCGAACCATTATGTTACAAAATAATACCCAAAAATTTACACTTTGGGTCCCTGTGGGAATAATTTCAATTCTAACCCTCATCTATTGGAAACTTGTCACTTCTTTTAAAAGTTTTAATATAAATAAAACTTTTATATCATTTTTTTTCATTTTCATCTCTTTTAAAAACTAAATAATACACACACAAACTAACACTCTCTCCCTCCCCAAAATATCCGGCCACCGCCGGCCACCACTGAGCCGTCGTCGCCGCCGTTCGCCGGCCATCGAAAAACTTTTCCGGCGAACTCCAAAAATGTTCCCCTTCACCCGATCTATCCGATCCCCATAGTCACGCGCCTCCACACGCCATTTTGTCCCCTTCCCTCCGGCTGCTGTCCAACGACAGCCCCGTCGCGTCACCGCCATCATCACCACGACGTACCACTCACCCCGTCACCATCTTCATCAGCCGAACCACCCACTCATCATCCCCTCCACCGCTACTAAACCAAGCAAGGGTGCGTTGGGTTTGTGATAACACCCCAAGGGTGTTTGTTTTCGGTGACAGCCCAACCCAAAAGGGTGTTTGTTTTCAGTGACAGCCACCCAAAGGGGTGTTGTTTCGGTGATGAACCACCGCAGGTAGGGTGTGTTTGGTTTCGCGGTTTATCACCGCAAGGGGTGCGTTGGTTTGTGGGCACCACCGCCGCAAAGGGTGCGGTTGGTTTGTGGTAAGAACAACCCACAAAGGGACGTTTGGTTCTTGTGGTTATCACCGAATAAGGGTGCGTTTGGTTGTCGTCCACAGCCAAGGGTGTTTGTTTTGTTTGGTTGTGTCAAATCAGCAGCCAAGGGCTGCGTTTGGTGGTCAACCCGCACCAAGGGTGCGTTGGGTTTGAAACCAAAATCACAAGGGTGCGTTGGTTTTCTGCTCAGCCCCAAATAGGGGTGTTTGTTTGGCTGTGAAAACAGCCCAAAAGTGGTGTTAGTTTTGCGTGTTAATCAGCCCAAAAAGGGGCGTTCGTTGGATGCGTTTTGACAGCCAAAAGGGGGTTTGTTTTGGCTGTTAAAACTGCCAAATAGGGTGCGTTTGTTAGCTGTTTTGAAAACCAAGTATGATACGTTTGTTTCGCCGTTTTAACAAGCGTTCGGTCTTACTAAATTTTTATTCGATATGATTTAAATAATATATTGAAAAGTGTAGACATTGCAATGTTGATTGATTGATAAAGGGACACGTTTGTGTTTGTATTGTGTAGCTTGTGTTGATATTATTTGGAAGCTGCTTGTGCATCAGGTGAGTTTCAAAAGTCCCACCATCATTTCACATACTTTTAAATGGGAATGGAAATGATGCAAATGGGAAAATTTTATTTTTTTTGAAATGTTCTAATTACTGTTGATTATGTGTCTTATTTTGAAAGAGTATTGACTTAACTTGCTATTGGTATGTTTACATGCCAAATGCTTATGTGTATTTAGATCAGGGGTAACGTTCCTACCCATTTGTTGTGATATTGGATCGGGGGTAACGTTCCTACCCATGTGAAGTGATGGTTTTAATGGATCGGGGGTAACGTTCCTACCCAAGTGTGATACTTTTTGGATTGAGGGACACGTTACCGTTCCCATTGCACGTTATTTGTTACATTTGCATGTTAGCTTGTATGATAGTAAGTAATTGTCCTGCCAATTTTTGCATTAATCACAGTAATTGTTTATAAGCTTTGATTTTCATGTCTTAAACCTATGACTCTCACCAAACCTTTGTGTTGACGTTTTAAGCATCATTTTCAGGTAACCATCTTGAGGATGTTAAAGTTAGGAAGAGTGGCTAGTGCGACCCGCAGGCTTGCATGCCGGAGTCATACCTCACTAGAGATTTTATTTTATGCCTTTGAATTGTTTGAATACTCCGGTTGTTATTTGATTGTTTAGACTTTTTGGAGTATGTTTTCCAGTGTGGATGAGACTTTGCTATCATAATTAAAGACTCCTTTAATCTTGTGTTAGATATTGTCAGACACATTGTGTCCTCATTTGTTTATCGAATTCATTTAGTTCTCTCTAGTTGTTGACAACCATTGTGTTGTGATGATATCGTGAAGTTAACGCCTCGTGTTACCGCCTAGGCGGGTAGTGACAGATAGTATCAGAGCCCTTATGGTTAAGAAAAGTAGGTGTTGAGCTAGGACTATAACCTAGGGGTCCTTCATGAACGAAATGCATTTTAAGGGCTTAAGTGTTTTGATAGCCTATAACTGCGATGCTTCCCCTCTATTTTTGCATAGCTTAAATATCTTGTATTTTGCTAAGTGTCCATTTTAGTTATTTTCCTACCATTATCTGATACGAATGTATTACTTCTTAGTATTTTAGCTATGTTTCCCCCCACCCGTAATCAAGTCTCGTAGGGGAAGCCGTATTTCAACTGGACTAAGCGTTATAAGGAGCCATCATGTGGAAACCGAAGGAGATACGTAGTGAACGTTGTCGGCATGCGCGAAATCAGGGCTGGAACTTCCGCAATTCGGTAGATTCTTACGGAGACAAAGTCAAACCCAAGCGAGGCCCAGCATAAGTTTATCCCGTCCTTTGCCTCATCATGTTGTTATTGATTATTTCTTTTGGATATTTCGTATTTTGGGAGTCGTTGTGAGAGTTTTGTTCCTTTATATCGTTTCGATTTTATTCTGATATAAGTAAGTAGTTATTTGATGAAGCATCCTTTATGTGTTAAGTTGGAGTGGTTTAAGATGTGCAATGTGAATATTACAATATGTGGAATTATGATTGAAATGGGTTATAGTCTTGGAGTAAGAACATCGTGTGAAAGGAGTAACACTATAATTATGTGGCCAACATAATTATAAAGGCTTACACATCGTAGACTTGTGACCATGATTGCATTTATTTGTGTTTGGTTGTAAGGTGGTAGTGTAATATGTTTTTTATATGTGTATTCATGATAAGGATGGTGGTATGGGTAGAGAATTATTCTCTTACCCTAATTAGAGAATATGTTAAGTTGAGTTGTATAGATAGTAAGTTTTCCCTTCTATCTAGTATTTGCGGATACCTAGTATTACTATCAAGAGGTTGCTCGTTTGCTCGGTTGTTTGTTCGGATTTCCTAAGTCTAAGCTTAGCATCCCTCACGTACTGTGTTAGTAAGGATACCTGATTTTTCCTATTCGACGTCTTGATGTATATTGGTTGTTCGGATCTGCTCTTTCGGATATAGGCGCATTTCGTTAGTTCTTTTGTTGCATTGATTACTCGTATGAGTATCAAACGTTTCTTTTAAGCACTAATTGTTCCTAACATATTAGTGTTTGATCATATACTTCCCTTGAGGTTTGTATTAATCCCTTTTTATTGTAACCCGTTTGGCGACGTGTTACTATCGATGCTTTTGAGTTTGCTCTGTTGATCGTTATTTTGGATAAGACCTTACGTTTTCTTTTGGGTACGTAACGTCTTGCATGAATTTCTTGTACGAGTTCGTTTGATTTTATTTTGAGTATATGGTTCCTGGCATTTTCTTTCGTTTTCAAACAATAGAATTGTGTTAGAGTCTGTACGGTGTTTTACGATCCCTTTTAGTATTATGGTGTCCTTTGTTTGAGTAACATATTTTATAATTAATGTCTAATTATAAAAGCCCTTTTGAAGTATTGTGTTAGTGTTTGGGAAAAACTATGTTTAAAATGATCTTTGTAAATAGAATATGTTTAAATGGCCTATTCAAATAGGATATGAAAATTGTTGAGTGGTTAAAGAAATTTTATTTTATTATAAAAAGAAGGTTTAAAGTGATTCATAGTGGTAATGTACGATACACCATTAGATAACCATCTCTAGAGTTTTTGATTACAAACAGAATGAATTTATAAAGATTACATTTAAGAAAATTTTATTTATTCTTTAAAATGATTTTTATACTTAAATTAACTTCTTTATTTTAAATTTATTTTTATAAAAAACATTATTTAATTTGGTCTTTCGAGTAAAGTCGATAATTGGTATAAGAATTTTCGTCTTTCGTATTGATTTTTTATGTGTTCTTTTGTCGTGGTACGCCTGTTGATTTTTTTGTTCAGCGTGATTCACAAAGAGTTCGTACAATACGTACTTTTCTTTCAAAGATTCCTTATGTCATTTGATCCACGGCTATTTGCATATGTGGAATCCCTTATATGTATTCTAGCCTTTGATTAGATATTCGTTTGTTATCATATTCGATTGTTCGTAACCCTTGGAGTTCGTTGATACCGTTGAGTCATGGAAGCTTTGATGTGATTATGGGAATGGACTGGTTGTCCAAGAGGAAGTTTGTGATAGTATGTCATGAGAAGGTGGTTAGGATACCGATAAAAGAGGGCGGGATACTTCGAGTTCATGGGGAACGTACTTTGGGAGCCTCCAAAGCCCTAATGAACGCTAAGATAGATGAACCAAAATTGAGTGATATTACCGTCGTATGAGATTTTATTGATGTGTTTTCGAAAGATTTGTCGATGACCACCGCAACGACAAGTTGAGTTCCGTATAGACTTGGTTCCTGGAGCGACGCCGGTCGCGAAGTCTCCTTATCATCTAGCCCCTGAAACACACGATTGTCTGAACAACTTCAAGAGTTGGAAGACAAGGGTTTCATATGACCTAGTCATTTTCCGTAGGGAGCACCTGTGTTATTCATGAAGAAGAAGGATGGTTCTTTTCGCATGTGTATTGACAAACACGAACACCTAAGCGTGCCCTCACACTAAACCACGATAACCCGAATATGTTTCTCGGAGTAGTGACGACGACTGTTGAGACGTGGAGGTGGTTGTCGGGTTGAGGTGGTGGCCGTGGATGATGATGGTGAGGGTGGCCTCGGCTGCAAACCAAACGCACCCTGATGGTGCTGCTATAAAACCCAATGCACCCTAGGTGCTGTCTTTGCTAACCCAACTGTTATTCCAAGACTTAACCCATGTCACAAAAATAAGCCATACCAATAAGCAAGATTGAGTAGAAAATAAGCTAGGATGTAGAGAGAGAAAGTAGAGAGAGAAACAAGAAGGAAAATTAGATTAGAGAGAAAAATGGTGAGTTACAAGTGAGAGCAAATGCAACCAACACCCTCTCCATGTGTGGAGAGGGTTTATTTTATACCCTTGGCCTATTACTTGGCACTTGGGCTTTCTTAATGGGCTGGGCTTGGCTTAACTTGGGCTTTGAACTTGAAACATAGACAATATTAGATTACAATCCAAGCCCGTTTACCCAGACTAGCCTATTACTTAACAAGACTAATTGCGACTAATTGTGACTAACAAGAAGTATGAGTGGAGCGTAGAATAAGAAGAGGTTATTCAGACTCTAAAGAATGATTTGTGTGATACTCTGATAAAGCGAGTGTAGTGGGTGATGCGTTGGGTAGAAAGGAGAGAGTAAAATCAAGATGAGTAAGAGGAATGATACTGGCAACCCAAAGTGAGGCGTTCAAGCAAGAGAACATACTCGCAGAAAGGCTACATGGTTTAGATCAACAGATGGAAAGAAAAGGAGATGAGAGTTTGTACTTTAGGGATCAAATTTGGGTTCTATTGGTAGGAAGTGTAATGGATGAGGCCCATGCATCAAGGTACTTGGTACATCCGGGAACGGATAAGATGTACTATAACCTTGGAGACATGTATTGGTAGCCACGTGTAGAAAAGAATATAGCTACCTATGTTAGAAATTGTCGGATTTGTTTGAGGTGAAGGCTGCAATGTCAAAGACTTTTAGCTTGCTGCAATAGTCTGAGATACTTGAGTGAAAATGAGATAGAATCATCATGGATTTTATTACTAAATTTCCAAGGTCAAAGTAGTGAGTATGATGTGATTGGGTGATGGTCGATAGACTGACCAAGTTAGCTCATTTTCTAGCTATACAAGAAGATTTCACGATGTGAAGTTGACAAGGATTTTTATTGATGAGATAATAGCAAGGAATGAAATTCTGGTGATGATTAACTCAGATTGAGATGGATGTTTTACCCTATGGTTTTGGCAGACGCTGTAGAAAGTGTTAGAGATGTGATTGGATTTGAGTACTGCTTAGCATCCTCAAGCAGATGGACAAAGTGAAAGTATGATTCAGACTTTAGAAGATATAATGAGGGCATATGATATCGATTTTGGTGGTAGTTATCATTTAAGCATTCGGTGTGCTTCGTTTGAAGCTTTGTATTGAAGGAAATGTAGGTCGCCTGTTCTATGGGCACAGATTGGAGGGAGTAGTTTGATTGGACCCGAGTTAGTGCAAGAAATGATTGATAAGGTAGTGTTGGTAAAGGAAAAGCCTAAAGCGGCGAGAGATCTTCAAAAGAGCTATGCGGATAAGAGGCGTAAACCTTTAAAGTTTGAGGTGGGTGATCAGGTGTTATTAAAGGTGTCGCCATGGAAGAGCGTAGTGCGTTTTGGAAAGAAGGGTAAGTTAGCACCAAGATATGTAAGACCGTTTGAGATCCTTGAAAGGATTGGCCCTATAGCTTATCGGTTAAGATTGCCTGAGTAATTGATTGGTGTACATGACACATTCCATGTGCCAAATTTGAAGAAGTGTTTGGGGAATGCTAATTTGCATGTGCCGTTGAATGAAATCAAAATTGACAAGACTTTACGTTTTGTCGAAGAACCTGTAGAAATTATGGATCGTGAGGTTAATAGTTTGAAACGTAGTAGAATACCACTTGTGAAAGTTCTTTGGAATTCAAAGTGTGGTCCCGAGTTCACTTGGGAGCGCGAAGATTACATGAAGTCTAAGTATCCTCAGTTGTTTGTTGATCGTGCTGATGAATCGGCTAGTTAAATCTCGGGATGAGATTTCCTAAAGGAGGGGATACTGTGACACCCGTGATTTGGGCAGGTTAGTTTTACCTTTAGATATGGCTATGTGTTCATTGTATGTGATTAAGTGGTGTGCTATGTGATTATTATGTGTGCTAAGTGGTTTAAGTATGTGATGATATCATTTTGAGGTGTATGGGCATCTCATTATGAGTGTGTTTGTGTTTGGTGATGAGTATTCCATTTGTTCACGTTTAGTGATAATGGAAAGGAATGGCGTATTGCATGCAATGCTACGTCAATATTTGGATTATTGTGGATTAAGCGTTTAAGGAAAATGTGTCATATTGAAGGAGAGTTAAGTGAGTGAAATATGGATGTTTGTGGTAAACTTTCTAAAAATAGAAAGTGAATTGTGAAATGAAAGTTATATTTAGAAAGTAGTTTTTAAGCAAAATGGTTTACCAAATTAGCTTAGGTTTTTATAAAAACTTAAGGTATTGAAGGTAATTAATTAACTAATAAAAAAAATTATACATACATAATAAATACGAATTTTAGAAAAAAAAAGAAAAAGAGTTTGAGTAGGGATCAAGTTTGTATTAGATAAGGGTTAGGAGATTAGGTTTAGCTTATAAATAAAAAACCTAGGCATTCCCTTCTCCTCCCTTTTGTTTTGGTCGATCTAAATCAGCCCCAACAACCCTAGGAGTGCCGAAAATTGTTTGATTCAAGAACCCTCAAGGTTTGTTGTTTAGGTGCTAGCATTCAAGGTAAGTATGTTAATCATAGTTAGATTTGTGTATTCATGTAACATGATTTATGATGGATCTAGGGTTTTCATAAAAAATAGAATATTAATGATATTTAATGATACTAGAGTGATTAGGGCTTGATTAGGGTCATGTTCATGCAATTGGTTAGGTTAGATTTGTGTTAAAACTCGATTTAGGGTTGAGCAGAATTTTGGGTCGTGTTCAACGACTAATATCTAGATTATAAAAGCATGTATTGATATGTTTCTTGAGTCTATGAATAAGCCAAAAGAGTCTACATTTTTAAGAAATACAGCCTGGAAAGTTTTTAAGGTCAGGAAGGCATTCAAATAATCTCTGCAACAAAAGTGGTCAAAACAGTAAATACGTGTCAGAATTAGGTCATGTTTGTGAGGGTGAAACCCTAACTTAAAAGTGGAATTAAGCTTAGCCCTTTTATAGTAGTTAAGTTCCATATGTCTATTGATAATCCTGTGAAAATTAGCATTTGAAAGCATGTCTAAGTATGGTATTTAGAGTGATATATTTTGGTGTGCAATCAGATCCGAATTAGCACAATTTTGAAGTTTGATTTTATTTGAGTTAGTTACACATGTAAGTAATACTTGGGAATCACAAGGTAGTTAATATACTCATAAATGAACATGGGTGATTTTTGGTATAAATTATGAAGGTCATTAAGTAAGGGTTTTGAGTACGTAAAGTGACACTAAAATTCTGCAATTCTGATTTAATTATAAGTAGCTAGTGTAAAGTGTTAATGAGATAGTTAAGGTTGGACATGGTGTCGGGGTGACCCATGATGGTTAGCTAAACTCTTAGACATCCATCATATGTGTGTTACATGGACTAGAGATTTTATCTTGGTCGCGTGTAACCGTGTTTATTTATTTATATAGTTATGTGTTGAGATTTGGAAGTTGCGTTTGAGTATTCAGGTGAGTTTCATAGTCCCTCTTTTTACATTGCTTTTAAATTGGGATGGAAATGATGCAAATGGATTTGAAATGTTTTAATTACTGTGATTATGTGTTTTTTTGAAAGTGTATGGACTTTACTTGGCTATTATATGTTACGTGCTAAATGCTTATGTGTATTGGGATCGAGGGTAACGTTCCTACCCATTTGTTGTGATATTGGATCGGGGGTAACGTTCCTACCCATCTTATGTTAGATATAGTCATGGCACATTGTGTCTCATTTGTTTATCTATTTCATTTAGTTCTCTGTATTGTTGACACCATTGTGTTGTGATGATATTCATGATGTTACGCCTCGTGTTTCCGCCTAGGTAGGGTGTGACACCTCAACCATTGTTTGTCAACATCAACAACAACACACCTCAACTAGAAAACACTCAACATCCACCACCAAACATAGGAAATCAAGATTTTCCTAACCCTCCAAACAACATCTTGGATTTTGTACATCCAAATGACATGTCTTACCTTCACAACATGTTTTGTCAATGTTGTAGCACCACTAGGCATGAAATCCAAATGCTTAGAAACTAGGTCAACTACATGTTCTCCTACATCTGCCACCACCTTGGATCTTCATCTAACCCACCATACTTTCCGCACTAGCCGCATGGATGTTTTGTCTCACCCTACGAATTATATGGGAGAAAAGATATTATCCCAAGATTTAAGGCTTTTAGTTGTTTTTCATTACTAGTTTTTTTGTAATCTTTCTTAGTAGTTCGTTTGTTGTTTTCGTCATTAGTGGTTGTTTATTGCTTATGTATATGCATGTGTTGTTGTCATATATATGCTTGCTTGTCTACTAACTTTGTTTTGTAGCGCAACTCCATAGCTCGATTCAATGGTGCCCCAAACAAGGGAGAGCATACACTGAGGGGAGCACTTGTAATATCGTCTTTATTCTTTTTTACTTTGCATTCATCACCAAGTTACTTAACATTTGTCAAAACAAGACTTGCAAGATGCGTCTCTACAACACTTTTTGCTTCAACAAAAAGGGGGAGACGATATGTAAACTCAATCACTAAATACTTATTTAGTAACTTTTAATACATATGAGTTTATATTTTGTCATCATCAAAAAGTAGGAGATTGTTAATACAAATATTCGCGTAAAAATGATATTTATATTTAATGATCTTCATGTGTTGATAATAACAAATATAATGTCATACTACGTAAAAGTTTACGTAAATAAGTTATTCAGTCGTAAGTTTACTTGACGGCGACAAATCACTTAAGGTATGAATATGGCATTTTAAACGTAGTTAATGATCAAAGAAAAATATTTTCTATTGCATTTAAACTTAATCATTCGCATAAACCTTTTCTAATCAAATGATTTTAAGTAAACACATGATTAATTATAAGCTAGTTATATTAATCATGTAAGACAAAATAGGATTAACCATAAGTGGAAACAATCTTACTAAATCTTTCTAAATCTTCCCAAATCTAGAAAATATTTCCTTATTCATATTAAGAAATATTTTCCTTCTAGAAGAATCTAATAAATCTGATTTTTAAGTACATAAGAATATTTTGTTAAGATTTAGGTTAATCACAAAAAGACAAAATATATCCCAGTTGCATCCCATGGATCCAGCAAAACCAAAGGATGGATCCAGGGTATGGTGGATTCGTGCGACCAGCTGGTTGGGACAGATTTTGAATTTTAAATGATGCCTATAAATAGCAACTTTAAGTCTTCATTTTAGACAACTCTTCACAAATATTTTTCTCTTTAGCTTTTCTCATTTTCATATTCTTTGATCATTATACTTGTTTCATAATCCATTACAAGTGATCAACTCATTCCACTCTTTAGTGAAGAACACACGTGAAGCTTCATGTGTTATTATTTAGTTGTGTCATCATGATTGTGATAATCATTTATCTTGTATATCTTGTGTAGTGTGTTGTGTTTATCATACGTGTATGATAGGTTATTATTTAGGTCATAAAATACATAGTGTGTTAGATTGGTTCTATCTCAAAGTAGAACTCGGTATTTAGCTTAGTACCCAAAAAAGTGTAAGCAACGTTTACGATTTTCTCCACCTAAAGGGAGCTTGTTGACATAGTGAAGAAAACTCTCAAGTTGGGTACTTGAGGAGTGAAGTTGGGCAAAGAGGAGCTTCATAGCCGAACCACTATATATCATTGTGTCATCGGTTTGATCTTTCTTATCTTTACTTATTTATAATTCATATTTACTTATTTGTTTATTGCATCGCTATCATATACACTTGTGTATATCTCTTGAATTCACATAAGTCAACAATCTAAGTTTTATTTATAAAATGCTAAAAACTATTCAACCCCCCCCCCCCTTCTAGTTTCCACATGGTAATTACAGTATTGGGTACCCTTATCACTTATCAAAGCTTTTGGTATACCAAACGCGCGTACAACCTTTTAAGGAAATTTACCACGTTTAGAGCTTCGCTTGTAGGGAAAGCCTGAGCTTTTACCCATTTGGACACATAATCGATAGCTACTAGTTTGGCATCTTGTTTTGTGAAGAGATACCGCAAGGCGGAGTGGTCAGTGAAAATGATAGTTTTAGATAAAACTAAATACTGACGGAATTTATCAAATGCAAAGACAACAGCCAAAAGCTCCTTTTCTATGGTTGTGTAGTTTTCCTGTGCCTCATTCATTATTTTACTAGCGTAATGGATAGGCTGAAAATGCTTAACCTTTCTTTGCCCCTAATACTTCCCTAACAGCGTAGTCACTGGTGTCACACGTGATTTCAAATGGCAACGACCAGTCCAGTTTAATCAGGATGGGGGCATGTGTTAGTTCTTGCTTTAATTTATCAAAATCTTGGATGCATCCTTTAGAGAAATTAAAGGGGGATCTTTTACGAGGAGCTGGGTCATCGGGCGTGCGATTTATGAGAAGTATTTTATGAATCTTTTGTTGAAACCTATGTGCCCTAAGAAACTTCTAATGGCTTTTACATTCGTAAGGTATGGTAACATGGAAATTGATTCTATTTTTGCCTTATCTACTTCAATTCTCGACCCAGATACCTTATAGCTAAGGACTATTCCTTCTTTTACTATGAAATGACATTTTTC
>BQNB010064208.1:0-35405 GCA_026074375.1 Tanacetum coccineum
GGGAAAACCCCTAATACTTAACATGCCTGTACAATGACCTAGCAAGATAAAATAACATAAATCATTAGATGTGGCTGTCAGCATCTCCAAAAGCATCCTGGTGATATAGAATCCTAGCCTCTGATCCTGTCTGTCTAGCTCTCCTCTGATGCTCTCGCAGTGATAATAACTCAGCCTGCATGTCGCTCATCTCTCGCCTTATGTCTCTAATGACTCAGAGAGTCTCTACCATCTGTGCCTAACGTCTACGGTCAGTCTCTCGAAGCGCTGCTAACTCAGCCTGCTGCATCTGAAAGCTAGTCTCTTGTACCTGATGCTGTGTCTGAATGAGAGTACTCTGCAGCTGTAGCTGTGTCTGGTGTGCCTGGAGTTGGGTCTCGTGTGCATACACATGACCACGATGGGTCTGAAGCTCCTGATGAGTCACCTCACTCAATCCTATCGAGTGAGCCCAAGCCTCTCGGGAAGCATAGGCCTCCTCCTCCACCATCCATACTGTCTCATGGAGAGTAATCCTATCCCCCATAAGTAAATCGACCCGCTGTGAGTTCATATCGACTCGCTGTGATATACGAGACCTACTATCCTGAGCATCCTCTAGTAAAGCATACAAGTCCTGTGTATCATGCTCATGGAGCTCAGCAAGCTCTGTGACCCTAGTATTGACCTCTCCCACGGTCATAGGTGCTATCTCTGGAACTGCCTCTGCCGGATCTACCCAAGTATCCCTAATACCGTACCCAACATCTCTAATCCCCTGTCGCCTCTCTTCAGCATCTACCGTGCTGACAAACCCATAATCTATCCCTCGACCTCTGGTAGGTCTAGCAGTGGAACTCTCCCCGACCTCGTATCTGGAGCCTAGAGTGGACAAATACAACCTCTTGCGGGGAGGCTGCTCAGACTCGGGAATGTCATCCCTACGGTCAACAGGTGGTGGTATGTATAGAGATGGTGGTAGTGGTGGTGATGGTAATGCGGTAGTAACTGCATCAATGAGAGCCTGAGTGGACGCTATCCTGAGTGTCTGAATTTGGGTTGGACACCCAGATGATGGTAGTAAAGGTGATGAATGTGCAGGTGGGGCCATGCACCTAGCAAGGCGCTCCCCTGCAGAGGGTGGTGATAGTGAGATAGGTGGTGATGGTGATGGAGTAGTCATGGCTAGAAGTCTCTCGACCTCTGCCTCTGGTGGAAGGGATATGGAAGTCTGAGGCCGGACGGTAATCCTAGCCCCAATAGTAATGTCAGTGGAGGGTGGTGGTATAACAGGCTCTGTTCCCTCATGTGGGAAAACAGGCTCATCAACAGGTACAACAATAGCAGAGTCGGCCGAAGCTAAGTGCTCCTCCTCCTCCTCCTCGTCCTCATCATCCTCATCCTCATCATTGGCGTCATCCCTAGATGAATCACCGTCATCATCATCTCCATCATCTCCCCCGTCCATAGGATAGTCAACCGGACCATCCTCTGTCTCATCATCCTCGTACTCCTCTGGATCCTCCTCGGGATCTGACTCAGTAACATATCCGGGCGACTCAGCAGTAGGTGAGTCAGCAGGAGGTAATGGCTGCTCCTCAGCTGGAAACTCATGCTCATCCTCCAATGGTATATACTCAGGGTATATAGGCTCTGGCACGTAGTCAGGATCATGTGCCTGTACGAACATAGGCTCACGCTCATCCTCGTCCTGAGGAACTGGCGGTGTCTGTGGATCCTCTGGGCCTGGTATGTAATCCGGTGATGGTGGGGCTACTGGCTGCATCGGGAGTCCGTCGTATCCTAATACGATGACCCGTGGGATGCCTCCCTTAGATATCTCCTCATCATCAGCTCCCCAGAAGGCTCTGCCGGGCTCAGAGTCGGTGTAGACAAAAGTGTATGTGACAGCTGATGAAGCAGAAGACATGACTGCTGCAAAAGCAAAAATAACTTATATAAGTATTACTTATAAAAAGAATATCTGTATGATATGACCATAAGTGTAAATTATAAGAGACTTATAGTAATATACGTAATATAATTTATATATGCTAAAACAATGTCATGTAAGCATATATATTAGATGCAAACAAGTAATGTATGTGTGTCCCGTCCAAACCCTATTTTGAATGAAGTGTTTGAAAATGGTTATAGTCCAGACAAAACTTTTGACCTGGTTCTCTATAACCTTGGCTCTAGATACCAATCTGTAACACCCCCAAATCTGGGTAGCAGCGGAATATTGAATATCCGAGGGCGTTACTTCATAGATCAATAGCACAAGATATGAGAATGACCACTAAACGTGTCATTTAAAAAGATACATTAGATTTAACAAAATACTTGTTCATTACATAAGCTCACGGCTTCAAATTGTTCGACGATATAAATAAAGATTCCGGTTTATAACAAATGTTCCCAAAATGTAATACGACCCAAATCTTTAATATTAACTCTTCAATTAGTAACTTCCAATGTATCATTACACCTCGTGCCTTATTGACCTGAGAAAAACATGCTTAAAACGTCAACATAAAGTTGGTGAATTCATAGGTTTATGTATGTAAACTGTAGGACCGCAAGATTTCCAAGTGTATGATTCAGCAACAAATGCAAACATCATAAAAAGTAATTACGTTTTCCTAAGCTCATGACACTGAAGCTCGACATGTATGGATGCAATAAATTGCCATCATTTCCAGTAAATGATGTTCTAACCCGCAACATCCTAAATCCGACATAGTATACGTTTGTTATCCGGCAACCCGGCATAATAAGCGCTAATCACCCAAACGGGGATGTCAATCCCAAATAGATCTATTTATAACATTCACGCTCACAATCTAGTAATTGATAGTTCATGATAAAGGGCTCAGTGGGTTATCGCTACTTAGGCAAACACATAATTATAGTATAAAATGTACACTTGCGTCCAATTTGTAAAACAAAGCATGTTCTCACCCCAAAGATGTAAATCATTTAAGTAATTGTAAAACATGGGGCTATGAACTCACCTTAGAAAGTAGTCCTCTGAAAATGATAATTATATCCAAGAATGGCAATGAATCACACCGTCAAATACCTAAGTAAGTGCTGCCAGTCTTAGTCTACAAGTTTAGGCTAACGACTCTTGTATAAACTACAATAAATTGCTAGTTTATATATACTGTTATCACTTGTGTGGTGGTGCACATGTTTAATGTATTTGTCGTGCTTGATGGCTCTTGGGAATGTATACGATTACACACGTTTTTGTATACGTATAAACGTTATTAATAAATATTCATATTTATTAAGTCGTAGGTTAAATTGTATGATATCCAGTAACTATATAACTCGACCGGTATGTTAAGTCGTTATTAAATTTACCTTTGTCCATGAAATACCCTTAGGTTTTCTATATTTACAAAAACAGTCCCTATGTTTATGAAAATATAGTATTTACACTTTAAACCCTTATGTTTCCAAAATTACACTTTTAGTCCTTCAATTTTTCAATAATTGCACTTTAGGTCCTTATATGTTCCAAACAGTCCCTTAAGTTTCAGAAATGTCCAAAACAGCCCCTAGACTTTATGGAAACAGTTTTGACAGTTTTAACCCTCAAGTTTACAAAGTTACACAATTAGTCCCTTAACTTGTAAAAATCACATTTTAAGCCCGATTAAGTTCCAACAAGTGGCAATTGGTTTTATTAACTCCAATAAGCTACATAAGCTGTTGTCAGCCTATAAATAAGCTCGAATGAGCTTATTTTGGCTTATTGAGCTTATTGGGCCTTATTGGACCCGTTAAGGTCCAATAAGCTATTTAAAGGTCCAAGTTAAATTTCAAAAGCACATAAGCCCTCCTTAAGCTTATTTAAAACTGTTAAGCTGAAAAATAAGCTCGGGTGAGCTTATTTGAGCTTATTCGAGCTTATTGGGCTCGTTAGCCCAATAACTCAACCCGAAAAGTTTGTAAAAGGTTTCATACATTATACAACTTATTTTCTAGACTTATTAAGCATCATTGGGTCTGTTTTTATGTTCGGCTTATTCAGTAAGCAAATAAGCTCGTTAATGGGATTTTGGGCCCATTACGAACTCGATAAGCCTTTTAAGCCTTTAGGCTTATTCACTTAAGGCCCATTAGCATTTCTATGTTCATAATAAGCTTATTAAACTGTTTAAGCTCACAAATAAGCTGTTTAAGCTTATTGTGGCTTAAAGGCTCGCGGTTGGACTCGGTAATGGGCTACTAAGCCCAATAAGGGTCCGATTTGGTTTCATGGTATATCCAGATCCATGTGAGTTCAATGAAGCTCCTATTTCTTAATAAGCTCGTGGAACTTATTAATAAGTTGAGGTCTTATAGCCTATGGCTTGTTGGGCCTGTTGGGCCCAATAGTAGGCTGTTAGGATTAAACGAACTCAATTTGTGGTCCATTAATGTTCACTATTTATATTCTAGGGTTTGTAATCTTTCGTTAAGCACTCGTTGAGATTAATTATCCGTGTTTAATCACATGCACTCGTTCCATGAGCTAATGTACGCGTTCCCAAGCCAAGACATTTAATTTTTATGAAAAGTTAACGTATAGGGTTTGGATAATTTGAATATATGTGATAGCTTTTAAGGTAGTTTCCATTTTCAAAATTTAAGCATAAAGCTTATGCCTTAACTCGATATTAAACCACATTTTATACACGTTAGCACCACACAAGATCATGTACTTGTAATATGTGTGTGTGAACCATGCATGGGTTGAACCATGCATGTTCATGCTCATGTTAACTTGTTACACATAAGTTAACGCGACTCTTACCACTAGGCATGAATAAAATGAATGATATATTGTAACACCCCCAAATTGGGTCACAGCGGAATAAGGGTCCGGGGCGTGTTACTTCATAGATCAATAACACAAGATGTATATAGAACGACCAAAAAGTCGTTTAAAACTGATACATTGGATTTAACAAAGTATTTGTTACATAAGCCGAAGCTTTCCTTTCCACATTGTTTTAAAGTAATCAAAGATTTTCTAGCCGCATACAGTTTATACAAAAAATGTAATGCTACAAAATCCTTTTTTGCATGATATCCCCTATCAAAAACCACCAATGTATCCGCTTTGGCACCTCGGTGCTTTACTGATCCCCGAAAAACATTGCTTTAAAACGTCAACAAAAATGTTGGTGAATTATAGTTTTGATGAAATCATATATGGTAGGACACAAGATTTCCCAAGTGTATGATAATGCAACAGAATGCAGACATCATATAATTAATTACGTTGCACTAAGCTCATGACACGAAGCTGACGTGTATGAATACCAAATTAATGCCTACATTGGCCCGTGATAAATGTTCGACCAGAAAACCCCGCAACACCTATATTGCGACATGGTATACGTTCGTTTCTCTGTGATAGCTAATCACCCAACGGAGATGTCAATACCCAATAAGATCTATTAATACATTCCGCCTCACACTCCGCGATTAACATTCATGATAATGGGCTCAGATATGGGTTATCGCTACTTAGGCAACACGTAATCATAACATGAAACTAACCACTTTGTCCAATGTAAAGCATGCATGTTTTTCACCCCAAAAACTTATAACACAAAAAGAGTAAAACGTGGGGCTATGAACTCACCTTGATGAGCAATGCAAGTGTAGCACAAATAAGCGTCACGCAAATCGTCGAATGAAACCTATTATAATTTAAGTCGTATAGTTTTTTACTAATCACATTGAGTAATCTCCTACCATGCAGAAGTCTATTTAGCTAATCACCATGCTAATTGGTTTGAGTGAAAAACATATTTATACTTGTAAAACATTTATAAATATCTGAATAATGTAATTATAGTTATTCTGGTAGTGTATTTGTTACTCTGGTGAGTGTGTAAGTTACTCACTCCCTGTAGTTTAACAGTTATTACTATAGCTAGTAATATTAAGGTTACTACTGTAGTGTTATTACTAATGGTAGTATATTAGTTATCCTGGTATTGTTATTACTACTGGTCGTATATTATTTTACCCGGTAGTAATTGCTACTGGGGATTTTATTTTTTTATTTTTTTTTTGATTTTTTTATTTTTTTTTTTGTCATTATTTTACTCCAAGTAGTGTTATTGCTACTAGTATATATTTAAAGTTTTTGGTATCATGAAGTTGTTATTACTACTGGTAGTATATTAGTTACTCCTGGTAGTGTTATGGTTTATTTTCTAAGTCTGACCCGACTATAATGACCAACTAAATCACATTTTCATGACTCGGGTTCTAAAGAGAATTTATGTGAAACGATATTTTGAACAACTTTCCAGTTCTGTCCGAGACCCGAAACTCGACCGAAATGGGCGAAAAAGCACTCGCATCAGATCTGATGCAGTGTATTAATTACCAAAAAGCCAGATTTTGCCCCACCCTTACACACCTTTATCACTCGCTGTTAGACTTAAAGAACCTCCGAGCGGGAAGTAAAACGGCCTTTCGAACAACTTTCATGTTTCGGCCGAAGGCCGAAACGGACCCGAAAGTCCGCAAATACCATCTTAAGAGAAAATCCTGACAGAAACCGGCCACTAACTTAACAATATGCCTGATTTTTATACTTCGAATATATACCCTCGGTTTCAGCTCTAAACTTTTTTCGTTATAATCCGTTTGACAAGTTTCATACCTTTCAGAACGTCGTGATCATACAACTCTATATAAAAAATATTAAAAATAATGTGTTTATATATAAGAATTTTGGACAGAATCTTTGAGTGTCCGCTTGTTTGAATCCATTTTTTAACCTTGCTTTTATACCTTACAACTTTGTAGTTAATAATTTTACACGAAGTATAGCAGCTGTTAAACCACTTAATATGGTACAATACTTTCTCATCCTTTTAAACATGATATTAGTAATAATCTCAACATATATAATAGTGTGCAAAATGACATTTACAATAAAAAACTTTCATTATATGTTAAAAAATCCTACATGGGATTCAGCTACAATAGAACTAACATATGCATAATATACTATTGAAAGAACACAAAGGATCTAGATGACCTTATGGTGATGATGATGATGGAATAATGTAATCTAAACCCTTACCTTGTTTAGAAAAAAAATCCAAGCTGGCACCAAAGAAAACCCTAGTTTTCTTAAATAACCTTAGCTTTCCAAGTGAAAAAAACCCCCCTTTAGCCGGCCCCTTACATGATTAAACTGAATATGTTAACCAATGCGTAAATATCTTAGATGTCTATAGATATGATGGGTATAGGGTGTATAGGCGGATAAAATTGTATGGATTTATTATATAGAGGTGTTGAGCCGTGGGCTTGTAGAGACAAAAGAGTAGATTCAATTTGATTTTAGTGAAGTGTTTGACTTAGTATGATTATCGCTCTTGTATTACTTGAACAGATAAGTCCTAGTAGTCAAAAAAGATTGTCAATAGGAGTCTTAGACAAATCTCATGGTCCTTAAGGAAACTAGGTGGTCAATATTAAACCTGGTAGGCTATCTTTAATGTACAGGTGATGTACAAAACTAGTACAGATTTCTTTCAATATTTTTTTCTTATAAACCGTGTATAACATTGCACTAATTTCGCATTTATATTTTAATATATAATATAATTTTTGTAAAATTGAGTATTAGGTATAAATGTGGTATTTGTTGAAGCTAGAAAAGTATTTTGGTGGTTCCAGGGAGTGCCTAAAAATCTTGGGTTTGGGTGGGTTCGCATTTTTATATTGCGAAACGAATCAAAATACCAACCCAAACAATAAAAATAAAATGAACAAAGTAATATTATTCTCAAAAAATTAACTTAACCCTTGCTTGATGTAAACATTTAATTGTTTGATGCCCGTTTACATTGAACGCTAATTTTTAGCTTACGCGTTTTAAACTTAATTCATGAAATCACAAGCAAACGCGTACAACACTAAAGATAAATAGTAGATTTATCGACGTCGTCAATGACTTGAAAACACAGGGTGTTATAGACTTCCCCTGTTAAACGAGCCTTATCCTCAAGGCTCACGATGCAGCACTTGACGACGATGTGGTCTTGGTGAAGAGGTGTGGGTATTTCTTCTCGAATTGGTCTTCACGTTCCCACGTAAACTCAGGACCTCTCTTGGAGTTCCATCGAACCTTGACTACTAATTGATTCGCTTCGCTTTCAACGTTTAACTTCACGGCCCACTATTTCTAATGGTTCCTCAACAAAATGAAGCTTGTCATCAAGATGAAGTCCATCCAACAGAACGGCTAATGGTTCGTCGGCATGACACTTTTTCAGGTTAGACACACGGAATGTATTATGAACTCTACTCAACTTTTTAGGAAGTTCAAGCTTGTAAGCAGCCTCTCCAACCTTTTCTAACACCTTGAAAGGTCCAACATATCTAGGGTTTAACTTCCCCCGTTCGCCAAAACGTACGACCCCTTTCCAAGGCGAAACTTTAGAACATAATCATTTATCCCCGACATTGAATTCCATTGGTTTAACGCTTCAAGTCAGTGTATACTCTTCTGTCGAATCACAGCGCTGCATCCTTTGCTTGATCTAATGATTTCTCATGTCCCTCTTGAATTATTCTGGACCGAGGATTTGAGATTCTCCAACTCTGTCCAACAAACAGTGAACGACACTTTCGATCCATAAAGTCTTCGAATTTGCGGGCCTTGTTGCTAGGCGTGATAGCTATTGTTTATATGAGACCTCGACTAATGGCAAATGGTTTAACCAACCCTTTCCAAAGTCGATCGCACAAGCACGTAGCATATCCTCGAGAGTTTGAATGTCCGCATCGCTTTGCCGTCTTTTTGCGGATGGTACGCCAGTACTCATATCCAAATTAGTACGCCAAGGCATTCGAAGTGACTCTAGAAATTTGATCGAATCCCGGTTAACGATTCACAATGATTGAAGACAGTATTCCATGTTCTCGTGACCTCATCCGTTTAGTACTTCATTAGCAAGTTTATCCAAAGATCATCTCCTCTCATCGGTGTAATATCGCATACTTAGTGAGTCGGTCAATCGATCACCCAATGGTGTCGTAACGCTTGCGACGTCTAGGATTCTTAGGTAACAAAATCCATAGGATGTTTGTCCCACTTCATTTAGGTATCGGGTTTTGTACCAGCATAGTCAAACACTTGCTAACATAGGTGGCAATGTCGGCTTTCATATTGGGCCACCAATATAGCTTCTTCATATCTTGGTACATTTTGTCAGAACCCGGGTGTATAGAGTACTTTGATTTGTGGGACTCGTGCATGATTACAGTCCGTAAATCTCCATAACAAGGTAGCCAACTCCTGCCATTGAGGCATAGGGTTCCATCCGTACGGGGTTCCAACTTTTCCGTCCTAATCGCCTCTGGATATTTAGCGTTTTCAACCAACATTCCTCCAACATCTTCATTCTTGATGTTCTCTGGTTTCCGTGCTTCAGTCTGAGCATTCAAGATTTGTTTGGGAAGGTCCAAACTAATAGTCATAACCAAGGCTCGAACTCTTAACGGTGGTTCTCGTTCTTTCCTGCTCAAAGCATCAGCGACGACATTGGCTTTTCCTGGGTGATAACGAATATCGCAATCGTAATCACTAAGTAACTCCAACCATCGGCGTTGTCTCATGTTTAGTTCCTTCTGATCAAGAATGTGTTGTAAGCTCTTGTGATCAGTGAACACTGTACACTTGGTTCCGTATAGATAGTGCCTCCAAATCTTGAGAGCGAACACTACTGCTCCAAGTTCCAAATCATGAGTCGTATAGTTCTTCTCATGAATTTTTAACTGGCGTGATGCATAAGAAATCACCTTTTCTCTTTGCATCAACACAGCGCCCAAACCCTTCTTTGAAGCGTCGCAGTATGCGATGAAATCTTCGCTTCCTTCAGGTAATGCAAGGATTGGTGCACTGCACAACTTTTGCTTCAATAGTTGAAAAGCTGCTTCTTGTTTATCGCCCCACTCAAACTTGACCTTTTTCTGGGTAAGCTTGGTCATTGGTTTGGCGATCTTTGAAAACCCTTCAATGAACCTCCGGTAATACCCAGCAAGACCTAAAAATTGACGAATCTCCGTTGGCGACTTAGGAGATGTCCAATCTTTAATGGATTCAATCTTGGCTGGATCCACATGAATTCCTTCACTATCAATCACGTGACCGAGGAACTGTACTTTGGGAATCCAAAATTCACATTTGGAAAACTTGGCATACAACTCCTCCTTCTTAAGCAATTCTAAGATTTGCTTAAGGTGTTCTTCATGTTCTTTCTTGTTCTTTGAATATATCAGAAAGAATTCGTCAATAAAAGAACAATCACGAATTTATACCAGATATGGTTTTGCATACCCGA
This sequence comes from Tanacetum coccineum, assembly GCA_026074375.1. NCBI lineage: Eukaryota > Viridiplantae > Streptophyta > Magnoliopsida > Asterales > Asteraceae > Tanacetum > Tanacetum coccineum. The sequence goes on from BQNB010064208.1 coordinate 10,359, forward strand.
TCATAAGGTCCATGATTTCGGCAGTGCGTTCGGCAAACCAAACGGCATAACTTGAAATTCGTAATGGCCATAACGAGTTCTGAAGGCAGTCTTCGGAATGTCTTCTTCTCGAACCCTCAGTTGGTGATAACCTGACCTTAGGTCGATTTTCGAGTAGAACAACTCGAACCCTTAAAGCAATCAAATAAATCATCAATTCTTGGGAGCGGATAACGGTTCTTCACCGTTAGTTTATTCAATTCCCGGTAATCAATGCACATCCGGAATGACCCGTCTTTCTTCTTGACAAACAAGACCGGAGCTCCCCAGGGCGAGGAACTAGGTCTTATAAAGCCTTTGTCAGATAGCTCTTTTAGTTGCTCCGATAACTCTTTCCGTTTCGGAAGGATGCCAATCGATAAGGTTGCCCGTAGCTACAGTGCAGCACCAGGTACCGAAATCAATTTGAAACTCCACTTGTCGAGTCGGAGGAAGACCCGGCAAGTCTTCAGGAAATACTTCAGGAAAGTCTTGAACTATTGGTACGTCCTCAAGTCGCTTCTTCTCCGACTTATCTTCAACCTCTTTTGTAGTAACATGTGCCAGAAAGATAGGAAACCCTTTTTCCATGTACTTCTGCGTTTTAGTGCACGAAATGATGTTTAATCGTGTCACATTTTCCCCTGGGTTACTTTCCATCACCGTGTTATGATTAAGGTCTTAATTTTTCCAGGGATGCGGCACAATCTCTCGGGCACAACACAATACCGCTTGGTACTTTACCCAACCAATCCTACCGATTAGAGCCATCAAAACTACAAGTTCAACAGGCATTAAGTTTATGTAGAATTGTGGTTTAAGGAAGTTTAATGTGAAAACCCTAAGTATAGTGTTTAAACCTAATTATCCTTCCGGTCCGTCAGCTATTCGACATCATAGATAGGACTAGGGTAGATGTATGATGTTAATTTGGGGAGCTAATGCAGTAGACACAAAACATTCAAATCGGCACCCGTATCAAATAAGATATAAGCATAGCGGTTGTTTAGAAGGAACGTACCCGCAACGACGTTGTCTGGGTTTGCCCCCGCATTTCCAACCACATACACCTTCGCTGGAGCCCTGTCATTCCCAGCTTGATTACCATGGTTGCCTTTGTTGTTCTTCATCCTTGGACATTCCTTCTTGAAGTGTCCCTGAACTCCGCACTCAAAACAAGTAGGTTTCTGACCCGATCCGGTGCCCTTCTGGTTGTTAATGTGTTGAATTTCCCGTACCACCTGACAGTCACGGGCGATGTGACCATATTTGTTGCATTTATAGCACTTTGGAGCACACAGACCGTCATGGTGGTAATTGCATTTTGAGCATAGGGGTCTAGATCCCCCATATTGTTTCTTATCACCCGATCCAGCAGTGTATGCCCTGCCGGTGTTCTGCCTCTTATTTTGTTGTTGTTGTTGATTCTGATTGTTTCGGGAAGTGTTTTCAAACTTCCTCTTGTTTTCAGCTTGTCTTTCCGCAATGGTACTGACTCTCTTGTCCATCAGTTCAGTGGCCATTTCAATAGCCTCTTGCATGGTCTTTGGCTTTGAAGCTACGATGTTTCCATGATCATGTCGAGGGGAAGCAATCCCACCGACATACTTTTAAATTTATTGTCTGTCACCCAGGGATTCTCACACACAGCAGTGCTAGTTCTTGAAAATGTTGGTTGTACTTGACCACATCAGTACCTATCACTTTCAAGTTCCATAACTCAGCCTCAAGCTTCTTCATTTCGTTTCGTAGACAATACTTGTCAGTCATCTTCTTCCTCAGATCGACCCAAGTCATTGAATATACAACATCATGAGTAACAATCATAACATGGGAATTCCACCATGTTAGAGCACCTGCTAAAAGGGTTAACTCAACCACTCCCTCAGTGCCCTTGAAATACAGAGGTTTGCACTTCATGAAATCTTGGTAAGTGCACTCTCTAGCAACGAGTTCAGATCCCCTAACACCCGTTCCCAAAGTATGGCTGTCAACGCCATTCCTGGTTGTGTCACGTGCGGCCAAAGCGGCACTGACACCTTGGTCAATCATAGCTTGGAGTTGGGCATTAGTGACTGTAGTAGTTGTGGCTGCAGTTGGGGCTGGTTGTTGTGTGGCTGGTGTGACCTTGTGGCTCTTTTAGGGGGCCATTTTCTTCATCACAAGAAAATACAATATCGGTTTAGATTTCATAATATCATAACCATGAATGGACATATCCATGATAATAAAGTGAGATCTCAATCACACAGTGAAAATGTACAAGTGAATTGTAATTAACAATTGATAAAACCAAATCGACATTCATTTCACCACAAATTCGATTATAGACATGACAATAATACCATCATTTAGATATAACTGGAAAACATATCCATGAATGATTTCAGAAACCAAATTGGATCACCTTGATTAAGGTTACAAAAGAATATATACAAACTTAAAGCCTTGCTAGCCGGAGTTACCCCAGTAATACTTGTAGGCTATACAGGATAGCTATCAGAAAATAAAAGATCTATACAGGAGCTAACCAAAACAAAAGAATCTTACCACCTGCTAGCTGGGTTAGTTAACCCATAAAACTTAACGACTGCATTAGTAGATACATCATAACAAAGTCTAGGAATCTACTACCAGTGTCTCCAAATTGTCAAGCGTGCTCCAGCCTCCGAGGGCCTGGGTACGCGATGATATAATGAACTAGCAAGATTATCTGCAGCTGACGCTGACCACTTGGTGGCGACGGCCTCAGTCTCTAATACTGTACTCTTGCCATCTAATGTCCCTGCAGTGAGCCTCAGACCTAGGCCATGGCCTGACGGGAGTCTCCATACCCTCTGGCTTGTAAGAAGTCTCTTCTCCTCAAGATCTCGAATTTTAGCTCTTCACACTGCACGATCCTTCTGGGCATCGTGATGTCGTGTGCATAACTCGAACTCTCCTAGTGCCAAACATCTACTAAGTAAGTGGGACTCTCCTGTTGACCAACTCTAGGGCGGTCATCATCCTCCTCTCAGTATCTCGAAGTCTGGTCTCCATAGTGTCTACATGACTATGATCGACTCTATAGGCCATAGTGGGTCCTGGCTGTCTTGCAGCAGCAGCAGCAGAACTCTCTCCAACCTCACACCCAGGTCTGGGAGTGGTAAGTAGTAGTCTCTTCCGAGGCGGTGTGTCAGCCTCGGGAATATCAGCTCGGTCTAGTAGATGGTTGCAGGTAGAGGGATGGGTAACAATGGTGGGGTCCTTGATGGGTGTAGTGAATGATAGAAGGATGATGCTATATCTCTCATCTCAGCCTCGAGTGCTCTAGGACTGAGAGGTCGAATCCATAGAGCTAAAAAGGATGGTGGTAGTGGAGGTATAGGTGCCTCATCCTCGACTGGCAGTAAATCCTCTAGGATGCTCAGGCTCAGGAATGTATACTGGTATATGGTCCTTCGGTGCATACTCTGGATATCGTGGTGCCTGCTCGAACAACTGTTGGGCAGCCTCCTCGTAAGGATCCTCAGATGGAATACTCCAAGATCGTGCCTTAGAGTGAAAGACGTCTAGGTAAACCGCGGAATCGACATGAATGGACTACTGTGACCAGCTGAAATGGCTTATTATGGTATATTATATAAGGTTTTTACCCCTTTATAGTAATATACATTTATATCATAACATGTATATCAATCATGAATGCATCTAGTCTTAACTAACTAATGCAACAAGTAGTGTATATCAGAATGTTATGCAAATGTGTATGGTCGTGTAAAACCCCTTGTTTGAATACTCTTTTGAAACGGGTTATTGTCCAGCAAAAACATTTGACCTGGTTCTCTATAACCTTGGCTCTTGATACCAATCTGTAACACCCCCAAAATGGTCGCAGCGGAATATGGGTCTGGGGGTGTTACTTCATAGATCAATAACACAAGATATATATAGATACGGTCAAAAAAAAAGTCGTTTGAAAAACGATTAATTGGATTTAACAAGTAATTGTTACATAAGCCCGAGCTTAACGTGTTCATTGATCAAAATACAAAGATTTTCAGCCTTTAACAGATACAAAATGAAATGTGGACAAAATCTTTAATGTATGAACATCCAATTCAAACCACCATGTATCCATCCGCACCTTGTGCTTATTGATCCCCTGACAAACATTGCTTTAAAATGTCACAATAATTGTTGTGAATTCATAGGTGTGATAATCATATATTGTAGGAACACAAGTCACCAAGTGTATGATAATGCAACAAATGCAGAATCATATAAATGTAATTACGTTGCTCTACGCTCTTGAACTGAAGCTTGATGTGTTATGGATGCCAAAATAACTGGCCTACATTGCCCGTTGGTATGTTCTAACCCGCAACATCCTATATTTGACATGGTATACGTTCGTTTCCCTTAGTGATATCTAATCACCCGAAACGGGGTTGTCAAAACCCAATGATCTAATTTATTACATACGCGCTCGTATTTTATAGTTCAGGATCAATGGCTCAGAATTTGGGTGTATCGCTACTTAGGCAACATGTAATCATAAATGTAAAACTTAACCCTTCGTGCCAGTTGTTAAAACATGCATGTTTTTTTTACCCAAAAAACTTTGTAAAACAAAAGAATTGTAAAAAACGTGGGGCTTGACTTACCTTGAGTTCTGATAATCCAAATATGCAAATAAAAAGGTCCGGTAAAAGATCGAATGCAACCTAAATTATCATAGGTCGTATAAGTACCGAGTACTTTAATTGATAACATTGAATGTAATCCTATAGTTGTTACATCGTACTATCGTTCGGGCTATCATAATTAAAGAGGTCATGACATGACGTTCGAGGAGTTAGGACACTTTAAAATTTCGTAAATTCCAACAACTCGTGATACGCCATCCGAATAGAGGCCCCTCATTATTGAAAACTCCCTAGTAATATAGTACTCTTTGATGATAACCACATAATATTTAATATGCACTCAATCCACCAACTATTGGTTTTGGTATTAAATTGTTGTTTAATATAGTTATAAAACGTCTTTTAACAAGTTACCGTTTTTAGTAAAACTAGATAACTTTTGCACGTTTTAAGCCCGATTCTGCGTTTCTTTGCCCCTCTTTTCGTTATTAGACGAATTATCTTAATTTGACATTTTACGTATATTTTGACCCTCTGGGCGAACAGTAACTTTTACTGTTCACATAGACGTAAAAATTTTATTTAAGTTGTATTTGTCGTCGTAAAACCCGTAAATGTCGTATTTTATTCGTTATAGCTCCGTTTTTAATGATTCTTTCGAGGAAGTTCTCGTTTTTGAAAGTTCTATAATTTTATGAGGTTTACAAAAATATAACTTTCTGTCATGAATAGTAACTTTTATAAAAATAGTTTTATAAAAGTATTAATTGTCGTTACAACTCGCGAAATTCATAACGCATTCGGTATTTTTTGAAAATTATGATTCTTATCATTTTGGAATCCTCATAAAAATATGTATTATTTGTTTAAAAATATCTAATACTTGCTGTTTATATTTTTTATTATAAATGTTTTTATAAAAATTTATTACGACTTCCTTTATTAACGTTTAAATCGTTTGAACATGTAACTTTTTCTGGTATTAACTCTGTTTTAACAAGTTTCTTACCTTTTCGGAATCGTCGTGAAATGTATTATCTTATGAAAATATAAAATGGATATGTTAAATTTCGAATTTTGGACAGAATGTTTGTGATAGTTTGTTAAGTCCATATATATCCTTGTTTTCATATTTTTCCACTTTTGCAAATTACCCCAAGTCTTATATTCGTATATATTCTATGTGAATACATATAATAAGAGTCCATGGTACCATAATAGTTCTCATATGTCCAAGTTTACCAAGTCCATATTATACTTTTAACCCTTAACTTTCATAATTAACCTTTTTAACACAAGTTTATATTTAGTCACTTTTACATATAAACCATAAGTGTACAAGTGTATTTCTTCCAACATGACTTTATTTTAGTGTTCTAATAACATGATTAAAAGTCCATAATCAATATTAACATGTCTTAAGTATTTCTTTATCTTGAAACATATTATGAAACTATGAAAACCCTAATTAACCCATAATCATTTTCATGTTTAACCAAAGAGTTGTGTAATTCACTTGATGTCCATTTTAACATGATGTCATTACATCATAAGGTATATAAAAGTGTTACATTTGATGACAACAAATAAAAACTTCCTTTTTACATGTTAATAATCCTCAATGGTTGATTTAAGCTAAATAGAATAATCATTGCATAAAAATTGAAATATATAATAAGACATAAAGAGTTCAAGTAACCTTATGAGGTATGATGATGAGATGAGTAGTAGCCTAAACCCTTGTTTAGCCACAAAACCAAAGCTTGTACAAATAAAACCCGTGTTTATCAATATAAAAACCCTAACTTTCTTTCACTTGAGTATACTTGGATTGGTGATTTAATGTTTTGGAAATGCTTAGAATGTCTTAGGCTTTATGTGTTAAGTGAGAATGGGTTTGTATAAAAATTGATATGGATTGTGTTGGGGGCTTGGTGTATGAGTAGCATATAGAGAGGACAAAGGGAGGGTTTTGGTTTTGGTGCTTTTACCTAGTGTTAAAAGCATGTATGAGTTATCTTAGGCTAGATGCATGTATATAAGAATGTAAATCTGTTCATCCTGGGAACATGTCATGGCCTTAGGGATGGGTCATAGTCTTAGGGATGGTCTTTAGGTCAAAGAAAACAAAGTATGGTGTGGCATTAATGAAGTATGGTGTTCTTTTGACCAAATGGAAGAGTTTTTCATATATTACTTGTATATTTGGCCAAAATTTCGGCATATATAAGATATACATGATATATTTTGCAACTTTTATGTATTGGGTATAAAAGTGGGTATTTGTTGAAGCGTAGAAAAGTTTTGTCGGTTCGGGTTAGTGCCATAAAACGCCAATTTATGGCGAAACGTATACACTTTACGTATTCGATAAAAATATAAATGAAAAAAGTTAATTAATGATCTCAAAATATTGACTTAAACCCTTGCTTGATGTAAACATTTAATTGTTGATTCCCGTTTACATTGAACGCTAAATTCTTAGTTACGCGGAATTATAACGTAATTCATTGAAATCACAAGCAAACGAGTACAACACTAAAAAGTATTGTATATTTATCACGTCGCAATGACTTGATAACCACAGGGTGCTATTTGGAAAGCTTTTGAATGCATCTCTTCTTGAAGTTGTTTTTTACTTTAAACTTCGTCGCTTCAAGATGGTCGCTAAAGTATCAGTGTTAGCGGTAAGTTTTGAAACATGTACTGAGCTTCATGATGTCTGTAAATTTAGTCAGGTCGAGTAGAGCATGTGTGGGCTATTATATTATATCTTTGAGTCTTCTTGGATCCAGGTAACACTCCACGTCCTCTTTACATATTATCGCCAGTAAAACAGTTAGCAATAAAGTTGGGGGATGAATATGGCTTTGTCATTCGCCCGTGTGGTTGGATTAACCTTCGAATCCGTGAGGATCGACCTGTGATCAGGTAGATTCAATTTTAAGAAGAATCTCCTTGACAGGATTTCTAGCTTGTAGTATTGAATCTTTCTAACACATAAGTATTAGATTCTTCGGTCTCAGCTTGTTCTCAATTACCGGAGGTCTCAAAAGCAGACAACACGATAAGAGTGAACCAATGAGTTACTGTCTCACCGATTAAATAAAATTAATTTGAAAATAGGTATGTGTTTAATTACACACACCTTTTACCTTTAAAAACAAGTTAAAATAAACAAAAACGGGACTTAAAATGCCATATCTATGCTGTTTTGCTAATTGTGTTGTGCAGGAACGGATATCTAAGAAAAGGACGAAAAACAAAGCCAAAACAACAAAACCGGACACGGAATGGAAAAGCATGGTAAAGACAAAGCCCAAGTCTGAAAAAGTCAACCAAAGTCAACCCCGACAAATCCAAAGTCAAAAAGTGAAGAAAAATAAGTTTAGGGGCCAAAATTGCCAAGTCCCTAACTTATTTAATGAAGGAAAAGAAGAAAATACTTGCAAGGGTTTAAACTGCCATTTCACCAAAGAGATACCACAAGGGTCATTCCTGCCAACCCTAGAAAGTATACACCACAAGGACTTGTGGTGAAATAACCTATATAACTTTCAGGGGTGTTTTCTGTCAAATCCCCAAACATTTACAACCACATGGACTAAAATTGCAATAACCACTATAACCATGAGGGACCAAACCTGTTCAATCGCCAAACTTCACCCCTGTTTTTTTAAAACACTGTATATCTTCATCAAACCTTTCCCGCCAATCTCCTATACCCCAAACCTGTCACTTTCATACCTCATTGACTTCCCCACATACCTCCAAACCTATCACCCTCATAAACCCCACCCCCCACATGGTCATTGTCCAAGCTGGCAATCCAAAAACCCTCATTCGATCAATGGTTGAAAACTTTTTGAGTGGGCAACAAGAAAAATGAAGGGTTCAGATTGAAGTGTGTTTCTACACACTCACAACAAACACAAGACAGGCATTTGTCTCTTAAAAGAAGCACAAAGACACAAGGGATAGAAGAAGACAAAGGCAAAGAAGAGAAACCCTAGCTAGTAGTTTTTCTATATAAAGCTTTTGTAAGCCATTGTGGCAGAGAGTTAGTTTTAAGTGTGTAATTTTTAGCTCAGTTTAGTTTTCAACTTAATTTACTTTTGATGTACTTGTACTCTCTTTTTAATGAAAATTCAGCTTAACTTTCACATTGTGTTCTAAGTTACTTACGTTTCCTTAAAAATCATATAAGCCATTAATATAAGCCATCTTTAACCTGTTTTTAAACCTTTATACAAAAATTTAAGAAAAATTCAAAAGGAAAAAAAAAGTTACTTGGGATTATAGTAAGATGAATGACAAACTTCGGAGGTCATTGGGTTGTTTTGTTATCTAGCTTTTTATTAGCTTTGGGTAGGTTTTTAGAGCTTATTTAGGTTGGACATAATCCTGTTTTGAGCAAGGATCAAGGTATACTCTTTTTAAATTTTAGCTTAAATTTTACTGTAGCATTGCTTATTGTGGCTTATTTTTAGCTTATTTATGTCTTTTTGTGCTTAGTTGTATTTAGTTATGCTTATAAATGCCTCTTAGTTGCTCTAGTTTCATTTACTTACCATTTGCTTAAAACTCGTCTAATTGCTTGTGATGTTATTTTGCTTATTGTGCCTTAGTTATTGCTTATTTGCTTTGTATTTTTGCTTTTTATTACTTAATATTGTCTATTTAATATTTGTCCTTAAAATTCTTAGCTTAAATCTGTCCCTAATAGTCTTAAAATCCTAGTTTAGAAATCTAAAGGGGTGTTTGGGTTAAGCTAAAAAATGGGTCAAAATGGCAATGACATGGGTTGTGGTCATGTGGCCAACTTTGGCTTAAGATATTAAGCCCCTTTGAGTCTGTTTTCAAAAATTTTCAAGTCCAAAAGTTGTTTTTCAAGATTTCTCATTAGGATCTCTTTAGGTCATGTTCAGTTTTAAAAGTGTCAAAAAAGTGCTTATTTGCTTAGTTTAGTAAAAACCCGAGTTGTAATGTTCAATTTTGTGTTCTATTATTTGTTGTTAAATCAAGTAGTAGAAACCTTAGGGTCCTTAGTATTTGTTAGCAATTCTGTCAACATTTTTCTTAGTTTTTCAAGAGGTTAAAATGTGCCCCATTTTCATTCTCAAAAACCAGAGGGTAAATCATTGTTTTAGGATCTAAAAGTTGGTGCACAAGTTCATTTCATGGTATTTTTTATCTGTTTTAACTAAGTTTTTGTTTTTGAGCTTATTGGAGAGCTTATTTTTAAGCTAGCTTTTTCACAAAATCCTTTGTTGAAACTGCCCTGGTGTTAAACCACCATCTTTAAGCCCACTGTTCAAGCTTATTAGAGGATCTCAGCTCAAGCTTTTGGCTTTTCTAAAAAGCCAATAAGCTCTTTTATAAGCCCCTTTAGTTGTAGACTTTAGTTTGGCCTCTAGGGGTTAGTTTAAATTTTGCCCAAATTTAGGCTATTGACTGTTTAGTGTAGTAACGTAGCTTATTTCCTTTCTAGTTACTTAAGTGCTTTTTAGGGTTGATTTTAGCCTCTTATTTGCTTTAATAGGGATTAATTGTGGCCTGATGTTTGCTTGTTAGTCACTTCCTTTGCTTATTGAGTATTTTATAGTCCATATCAAAAAGGACACAAACCTAGCATTACTACTTTAATTAGTACTGTTGAGTTGATTTAAGCACCAATTTTGGTCTTTTTGGTTATTTCATGGCTTATTTTTGTTCCTTATTGTTCATTTGATGGGTGTATAAGTTGTGCTTGCTCACTCTTCCCTTTTCTTTGCTTATTTGTTCATAAAAGTCAAAAGCCATAAGCCATTTAAGCCTTAGCTCACTTTAAGCAAACTGTCAAACAAAAAGCTTTTTTTAGCTTATTTTTAGCTTTTCTCAAAAAGTTGTAGTTACAAAAAATGATAAGCCCCATGTGCTTATCAAGTTTGTTTAAAAAGTTTTTCTAAAAAAAAAGAGGAGATAAGGGGAAACCCGGGTGAGCAAGACTCGAACCCGGGTCTCACCCTCAATACACCTCTTTTATAACAAACCTCTTACCGTTGTGCCCTTGGGACTTCTACGTTAGAGTCCCAAGTGGTTATTAATTTAACCCCATTTTTCCCATTTAGCTATAAGCTCGTTTGAGCTTATTTTCGGCTTATTTATAAGCTGAATTTTGGGTTTCTTATTTTTCTTAGGATAGTCGTAGGGTAAAGTAATTTTAGTAATTTTTTCAGAATTTTTAAAAATAGTTTAGTATTTTTTATAATTTAATTTCGTTAAAAGTTTTAAAAATTCATAAAAAATAAAAAAAATATTTTTCTTTTTTAGAAAATTTTCTTTAGTCATATTTTACGTAGGAAAAATAGAAAAACTTTCGTAGGGTTAATTTTGCAAACTTTTGATTTTTAAAGAACGGGTCTCGGGTACGGTTCTTGTCTTGACTCGTTTTTGGGTCAAACGACCTCCGTTTTCAGTCTAGTCTTTTTCATTCTTCATTATTAGTCCCCTAGAGTAGTTTAGAAGTAAAAAATTCTTTGTAGGGTTAATTTTTAAGATTTTAGGTTTTTGACCCCTTATTCGGGATTCCTGCTCTCGTTTTTCAGCTTAATTTTATAATTTTTAGGTTTTTCTCAATCGTTTTTGTTTGTTATTGATTAATCTAGCTTTCTACTCTCTTAAATCATTAATCTCGTTCAAACTCTAATTTTTTGACTGTATCGATTCTCCAGTCCAGCCTCGTTGGGGATAAACGACCCGGGAACATTCTATACTACTTCTCGGTTTTATTGATTGTTTTTTAGATTATATTTGTTATATATATTTTTATAATATATAATATATTTATATTTTCTCTCAATCACCATCCATCTCAAATCATTCGATCAACCATTGTTCATCATCTATTAATAGCGAGTTTTCATCATGAACAACGATTGTTCATCATCTATTAATAGCGAGTTTTCATGTTAAACGAATTAATAACGAAAACCGTTACGTTAAATTGATTTCTTACGTTAATAAACGAAGTCGTTGAGTTAAATCCTTTATATAAAACATTTTTATTTAAATTTTATAAAAACAGCAAGTATTAATATTTTTTATAAATAATACACTTTTTTAGGATTCCAAATGAATAAGAGATCGTAATTTTTCATTTAATAATCGACAAGTTTATGAATTTCGCGCAGTTACGGACAATAATACTTTTTTAAACTTATTTTTATAAAAATTACTATTCTGACCGAAAGTCTATATTTTTGTAATACCTCCTATAATTATATAACATTCAAATAGTGAACGCTCTCGATGTATCTTTAATAAAACAGAAGCTATAACGAATAAAATACGACATTTACGGGTTTTACGGACAACAAAATACGGAATTTTATATAAAAATCATGTCTTGCCCATGATCAGTAAAAGTTACTGTTCATCGGGGACAAAATTTATGCAAATGTCTAATATCGATAAAACCCGTCCTTGATACGAAAGATGGGCATAAGAAACGCAAGTAATCGGGCTTCTTAAACGCAAATTATGCTTAGTTTTACTAAAACGGTAATATAAACGTTTTTAAACATGTTAAACACAACAAATTTACAAGAACACATTAGTTGGTGATTTGAGGCTAGACGGTTAGAATTATTACTCTCTATTGTGTTTTAAGTATGTTCTATATTACTAGGGAGTTTCATATGCAGGCACTCTTCGGATGGCGCGTAGTTCGCGGACGACGTGTCTGGATTTACCGATTAAAGTGTCCTAACTCTCGATCGGCATGGTGTCTTGACCTCTTTAATTTCTGATTGCGCCCGTACGACGATTAGTCGATTGTAACAAACTATAAGATTATATTCAAGTATCAGTACTTATACAGACCTTATGATAATTTAAGTTGCATTACGATCCTTTTACGTGACGCTTTATCTGCAGGTATTTGGATTATATGAACTCAAGTGTGTTCATAGCCCCACATATTTTACGATTCATTGATTTATAAATTAATGGGTGGGAAACATGCTTTGTTTTATATAATCGGACGCAAGTATTTGATTACATATTGCTAAGTAGCGGATACCCAAGTTAAGCCTCCATATCATGAACTGTCAATTGCATGATGCTAGTTAGGAAAGTACACTATGTGACAGACTCGCGAAATGTTATTTACTTAGATCTTATTCGGGAAACGACCTCCACGTTCGGTGTGACCTAAGCAATTCACGCTGTGAGTACGAAAGTTATAGCATGTCGGATATTTTGGATGTTTAGGTTAGGTCATCCGGATGGGAAGGTAATTTTGCAATATATTAGTTTACTTGCAAGAAAGATTGTCGAGCTTCAGTGTCATGAGCTTAGTGTAAATGTAATCTAGTTTTGTGAGATCTGCATGTGTTGCTTTATCATAAAAGACTTGCGGCTCATTGCAACATTATGATTTATCAAACCTATGAATTCACCAACAATTTTGTTGACGTTTTTTAAGCAATGTTTTCAGGAGATCAATAGGCATGGGATGCCAAGGATGCATTGGGTTATATTTTGGATTGCACGCTTAAAGATTTAGGTGCATCATATTTGGGATATATTGTTGTCAACTTTTGTAATATCAACAATGATAAAAGTAAAGCTTTTTGATTTAGTATTAAGTCTTTCAATTAAATCCAATGTTATCATTTTAAACGGACTTTTTTGTGTCGTTCTTATATTTATCTGTGCTAATTGATTCTTGATGTAACACGCCCCGGACCCTTATTCCGCTGCGACCCAATTTGGGGGTGTTACATTAGTCATGACCCTTCACCCAAAATTACCATTAAAATATTTCAAAGCCCAAAAAACAACGGTGATCAAAGACTGTGAACATTCAAAGCTGAGGAATCATATGAGGAATGGACAAAGCATTTTAAGTACGTCCTGATGGAACCCGATGTATCAAGAATCGAAGAAAGTTGGTCGGTTACCACTCTTTACGTAACATGAAGGTAAATCGTTATCGTTGGGTATGTTAGGCACAGTGTTTAACATGCTCTAGAGTTAAAGCAAGAATGTTAGAAGCCATCCGTCTTACTGATACAACCAGAGATTCCTACATGGAAATGGGAAAGAATAACAATGGACTTCGTTACAAAACTACCTAAAACATCAAGTCGACATGACATAATTTGGGTCATTGTAGACCGCCTTACCAAATTAGGACATTTCATCCCCACCAAAGCGACATATAGTATGGAAACCTTTACTAGGTTGTATATAAAGGAGATAGTTTCACGGCATGGAGTGCCGATATCCATCATATCGGATCGTGATAGTCATTTCACATCCATATTCTGGCAGTCAATGCAGTTAAGTTGCTTTGGATACTCAGTTAGAATATGAGTTACGACATTTATCATCTTGAGACTGATGACAAAGTGATAAGAACCATCAAGCACTCGAAGAATGCTTTGAGCATGTGTTATTGATTTTGGAAAGGACTGTTGTGAGAGACACTTACCATAGTAGAATTTTCTTACTCAACTTAAAAAAAGTAGTTACCATACCAGTATTTATAGGCAGGCACAAATTTCGAGGCACTTTATGGTCGAAAAGTGACGATTCACTGTTGCAGGGCCGAAGTTGGAGATGTAACAACTCACCGGAGACCAGAGATAATCCATGATTTCCACTGAAAGATAGGTACAAATCCAACATCGCTTGCAGCTTCAAGAGATCGGCAAAGTAGTTTGCTAATGTAAGGAGAGAAGCTTTCGAATTTACAAGTTGGAATGATCGTGTTATGTTAAATCGTGTCAACTCGAGAAGGTTCTGTCATCCGATTCAAAAAGCGAGGAAGCTTAAGACCCTGGTACCATTGGACCATTTTAACAGATCCTTAAAAGGGGTTCGGCCCTAGTGGCATACAACTTGATCTACCCGACAGAAGACTCAGTATGTATCACTTTTAAGTAACCTTTCCCACGTTTCTTAATTTCAAAGGAAATGGTCTATCTAACGAATTCTCCTGGTTTTCATTATTGAAAGAGCTTTGGTCGGTTGAGACAAACTTAACGTTTTGTGTAATCGTAAACTCCAAAATTAGGATTGTATATTATAGAATCCGGGGTAAGAGAGAAAGTTCAAGAACACTAAGATAACTCGCATCCCTATAGTCAATGTATGATGGAACTCCTAAATAGAGACCAAAAATTTACATTGGGAAGGGAAGTCAAAGTTCGTGCCAATTTATCCACATCTATTTTCAAACTTCACTACATTCATCTAACTAAATCTGTGGACGAAGATTTCTTTAGGGTTGGGAGATCTATAACAACCACAAATTTTACTCTATGTAATTATCCATCTATTAAATTGATGGCAATTTTCCTCACGGTTAATTTCATCTCATTAATTAGATGTCCAACCCTTTCATGGAAATATTTTTTGCTTTTATACCATCCTTAATGTAAAGTAACTTCTCATTTTCAAAGTAGACAAGATCACGCAAACTCAATCACCTAATTCCTTCAACGTTTATGTCAAATAAATGTAATAGCCCCCATATATACAACAACGCAGCGGAATGCCACATTGGGGTGCTACTTCATAGTATAAAGTACAAGTCACAGTAAACGACCTCAAAAGAGACGTTTGATAAAATGTCACATTCGATTTAAGTAAATCAGAGTAAATTCAGGTCCCAATAATTTATGATTTAACAAGACTACAAGATTTCAAACGTGAATCATTTTGTATATTTAAGGAACAACTTGTTATCGAATGTGTAGATAACCATGTTTGTCATTTAAGTTTTGAGATTCACGCGATCTCAACATGCCCAATGCCCAGCTCTAGCAATATAATAACCTGAGAAAATACATGCAAAAACGTCAACAATAATGTTGGTGAATTCATAGGTTTAAGTAAAAGCAGTATTGAAATAGTTCAAGAAATATTTCTGTAAGAAAAGTAGCGTTACAACATTTAGAAGAATTGTTATCGAAATCCAAGTAATGTTTCAATAAATCAAGTAATGTTCAATAGTGGAAAACAAAGGGTTAAGATCAGCCAGCGACAGTAATTTCATTAGTTTTAATTTAAACCGAATGCATTGCAACGAATCGCAACTGTATCGATTCATCTTGACTTTGCTTGTAGCGTCAGACACCGAAACCTGGACTGTTTACGACATTTCATATGCATACTTGTTTGCCCCCGAAAAAGTAGGTATCTATTGCCTTATACCTAAATTCTAAATAAAAGATTATCGTTGACTGGGTGCTCGAAAGGATTCGATCATACCCCGGACTGGGCTGTCAAATCCCATTAGATCTATTTATTCTGTTACTAAGCGCTCACACAATTATAGGCAATTCTTATACAGTTCATATTGTAGGGTCTCTTTGGCAATTAGTGACCTTCTTGCAGTAGTTTTTTCATAAGCGGGGTCAGGCATACCATTTCATGCACTTGTGTTCATTAGAAAAATCAAAGTATGTGTTCCAAAACTCATGGTTTTGTTAATAGACAATCTATGATTCAAATTATATAGTAAGCACATCAAGCTTTAATAAATTTAATGAGTAAACATCACAGTATCAAATCATGTATTAGAAATATGTGGTAGGAAAGTAAAAGCTTTAGTAAAAAATCATTCTTGTAAGCTTATGTAGGTAGTAATATTAGATTTGCTTAATAAACAAGCATGTATTCTCACCCCGAAAATAGTTTAAGAAAATCATTAAAAGAGAAAATGTGGGGCTATGAACTCACCTTGATGTTTGCAGGAGCTAGCAGACAATGCAAATAATAATCACAGCACAACGGAGAATGGGAACAGCTCGACCAAGAAGATGCAGCTTAATTTAACGGCTATATCCTACTACTTAGGATAATGAATTTGGGTTCCCCGATAATTGGTTACGTCAACGCGACACGTTGATAAAGGATTGAGGTTTCAAGTTGGATGAGTTTGGTGGGTGGTTAAATAAAATACACCGAAAAGAATACTCAAAGTATGTAATATATTCCGTATATATTACATATGAAAAAGAAACAATTATATAATTCATGTGGTGAATTATATAATAAAGACAAACAAACAAAAGAATAAGTCGCAACATATATTACTTTACACGTATTATTTAATAAACGTACGAAAAATAATCGTAACAATATAATTCGACACGTTTTCGAAATTCACTTTACTAAATAAATAAAACGTTCTTGCATAAAAGTAAACACACGTTTTAAAGTTACGAGTTAGATAAATGACGTTTTAAAGACTTTACAAAAGTTATAGTTGGGAATTATAAAATAATATTTTATAATTTAGTATTTCGTTACCCGTTTTAACTAAACTAGTTATCTTGTTTATAAAAGTATAGTTTTCGTTTATTTACCGATTTATTGTAAAATCACAATTTAAAAATCTTAAAAACTATATAACTTTGTCATTTTATCGGGTTTCTAAATAATATATATTATAGCGAAAATACTAAGTATAAAGTTTTGTAGAAAATTCAGCATGACCTATTCGTTTATAAAACGTTTCCATTTTTTTTACCAACATCAATGTTTTCCACTTTTAATCAAACCATGTTGCAAAACACGCACGTGTTTATATATATATTTAAACTAGACAAATATAAGAAACAAAAATATATAAAACCAAACACACCATAATGGGTTAAACCAAACACCCTTTTAGGGGCAGTTTATCACAAATCCAAACGCCCCTAAAGGCTCTTAAACAACAAACCAAACGCCCCCCTTAAGGGCTGTAAATCAGCAAACCAAACACTCCGGTTTGGCAGTAAAACGCAGAAACAAACACCCTTTTCGGGTTGTTAAATCGTAGCAAGCAAACAACCCTTTGGGGGCTGCTGTCCACCGAACCAAACGCACCCGAAATGGCTGTAAAACAGCCATCCAAACGCCCCTACTGGGCCGAAATCAGAGCAAACAAACACCCCCTTTTTGGGCTGTTACACAGCCAAACGCACCCACATTTTTTTATAAAACCAAAATAAAAATAAAATAACAAATAATACTTTTTATTTAACCAACTAATCCATCCTTAATCCTGTTTATATTTCTAAATATGGTGACGTGATTTACTAGTCGATGATACAAACAAACACGCCCTAAAGGCGGTTGCTACCAAAACCAAACGCACCCCTTTGGTGCAGATCAAAAAAACCAAATGCACCCGTGGTGCTAGTGGCAGAACCAAGCGCACCCTTGTGGGTTTATGAGCAACCCGAACGCACCCTTTGGTGCTTATGAGAAACCAGCCGCACCCGTTGGTGCTTGAAAACCAAACGCACCATTTTGCAAATAAAAACCAACGCACCCTTGCTGGTGCAACTAAACGAACGCACCCCTTTTGTTTCTATACACAGCCGCACACACCCTTTTTGTTTCTATACACAGCCGCACGCACCCTTTTTGTATTTGTTATATCTGTGGTGGCGGGATGGGGGTGGTGCTGTGACGATGAGGAGGTGGTGACTGTGGTGTGGTGGTGGTAGCAGCGGCGGCGTGGACTGGTGGTGGTGGCTGCGTTGGCAGTGGAGATGATGATGTGGTGGTTTATGATTTAAATGGTGATCGATCGCGGTGGTGTTGTAGCGTAGAGGTGGTGTTAGCAGCGAGGGTGGCGACGTGGTGATGATGGTGATGGTGTGGAGGTGGTGTTATGGTGGCTGCGGTGGGGAGGCAGCCGGAGGAGGTGGAGGCGCGTGGCGGCGAGTGGATATGGGGATCGGGTAGATCGGGTCATGAGGATAGCATTTGGTTTCGGCTGGAACGCTCGCCGGAAAACTTTTCCGATGGCGGCGGCTAGGTGGCCGGCGGCGTCGACCGGCGGGAAGGGTGGCCGGAATTTTGGAAAAGATGGAGGAGGGAGAGAGTGATATAGATGTGTGTGTGTGTTTGAGGTGATGATTATGAAAAAAATATATAATTTTTTTATATATATATATAAAAATTTAAAATGAAAATAGAAAGTGGATAATAGTTTAGGGTTTATTGTGTAACTTTTTATTATAGTTTTGACACGTATCGGTATATATAAAAATTTAAAATGAAAATAGAAAGTGGATAATAGTTTAGGGTTTATTGTGTAACTTTTTATTATAGTTTTGACACGTATCGGTTCGGGACTCGTTTGAATGACTTAACAGATGATTCAACACACGAAACTTGCGCCATTGTTTTCCGAATCATTTTTCCAACAAAAATGAGTATTTACTTGATAATATTTCATAAATATTTTTATAATATTTATAAAAATGTTCGTTATTTAATTGATATCCTGATTATACCTAGTCCAAAGGAAAATAAATCTTAACCCGATTATTCGCGTTTTTAATAAACGTTTCGAAATAAACGTTAAATATTTTATTAAATATTTTTATTTAATAAAAGTGATAATTAAATATAATTTAATTATTTTCGTGTCGGCCCACGTTGTTCTCGTTTCTAAAAATTTTGCGAGTGTATTTCGGTCACTTTCTGCTCGTTTCTGGGTCTCGGGCAAAACTAAAAAGTTGTCTGAAATATCGTTTTACATCAAATTGCTTTAGATTCCAAATAATGAAAACGTGATTTAGTGGTTCGTTTTTGATAAATTCTATGAATTAAATTATTTCCTTTTTCGTTTTCGAATCAAATAATTTAAAATAAATTTTATAAACGACAACATGTAATAATAAATATGATTTAATATTTAAATATGTTTTGAAAATTGACGGTTGTTATATTTTGGATCCATAGAACCTGTCCATAGCAACTTGCTGCAGCCACATATTCAGCTTCAGTTGTAGAAGTGGCAACTACTGTTTGTTTCTTGCATTGCCAAAAAATCAGTCTATTCCCCAAAAACTGACAACCTCCAGTTGTTGACTTCATATCTTGTGTAACACCCCCAAAAGTGTGTCGCAGCGGAAATATGTCAGGGGGCGTTACTTCATAATACAATAGCACAAGATACAAGAGAGAATTTAACAAGTCGTAAATTCTTGGAAGCGGTTAATGGTTCATTACTATTAGCTCATCAAGTTCGCGGCGGTCGATACACATTCAGAAAAATCCATATAACAAATCACGAGTCGAAAGAAGTTCATAGCCAAAGAATGATTCATTACGGGAGTACACACTTATGCTCGGTTACAACATAAGCCCAACTCATTTTATTAAATTTGTCACTTAAATAAAGAAGCGTTCCCAATCTTGTAAGTAAGAATTTATAAAACTTATGGTTCGGGTAATTTTATAATTTCCTTATTCAAATGATGAGGCGTTCCCAATTCATTCATAAGATGAAATATAAATCATCCTACTTAAGTATCGACAGGCACAAAAAAAACACCAATATCAAAACAATAGATTACGAAGCAACGTATACGATTCAAAAGCATAAAGAGAGTGTTCAAACTCGAAGTCGAACAATAAAATAACTAGTGGAATTGACAAAGTACGCCGAATTTCAACATCATAAAAAAAAGGAATGAAGCAAGGTCGCGTAAATGTTTCGGAGATAACCGCATCGCTCACAATATATCGAAGTAAACGAACTCATTAAGAAGTACCATAGTACTATACACATATGTACAAGTATCTATATTTAATTACTAGTTATTGACGTTTGAGAGAGAAAATAAAAACAGGAAGTACGCGATAGTCGGAGTGGTCAATATATAACTGACCGATATAAGGTAAACAGTATGACGTCATAAGATAGGCGTATGAGAGTGAAATAATAACCAAGTATTATATACAAATTATTAATGTAATAGCAATAAAGAAGCAAAAGAGAGCATATAAAATTTTGGAGTCAGCTTGCGCGCGGATATCGGGACAATGGTGAATGGAGCTTTAAAATTTTTCGAAAATGCGTTATAGTCTAGGGTTTGACAACGACCTAGTTCGCTATAAGAGGTAGCTCTGTTACCAATCTGTAACCACCCCATAAATCACCATCGCAGCTGATAATTAAGATTGGGGTGCTACTTCGTAGTATAAAGTACAAGTTACCTTAAACGACCCTAAAAGAGACGTTTGATAAAATGTCACATTCGATTTAAACAAATCAGAGTAAATTCAGGTCCCAAACATTTTCTTTTTAACAAACGTTACAAGAGTTCAAATATGACTCATTTGTATATTTAAAAGATAAAATGATTATCGGACGTGGAAGAAAAACCAAGCCTTTAAAGTTTTGATATCCACGCGTCTCGAATGCTCCCATGCTCAGCTAGCAATATAATAAGACCACTACGAGAAAAATTAACACCTGTAGAGTGACACTCCCGTCATATCTATCTAATGTTCGGTGAATTCGAGGTTTAAGTAAGAGCAGAACTTCGACATAGTTCAGAAAATTTTCTGTAAGAAAAAGTAGCGTTACAACATTTAGAAGAATTGTTATCGAAATCCAGGTATTGTTTCAATAATATCAAAGTAATGTTTCAATAGTGGACCACAAGGTTTAAGATCAGCCAGCGACAGTATTTCAAAGTATATTCAATAGAATACATTGCAACGAAATACAATGTATCTATTCATCTTGTTTGCATTGAGCTCATGGACACGAAAGCCTTGACGTTAACACATTATCTTGTATGTAATTCATGTTGCCCAATAACTAGGTGGTATTGCCTTATACCATACATTCTTAATACAAATTGTGTTAACTGGGTGCTCGAAAGGATTCGATTCAGACCCCCGGACAGGGCTGTCAAACCCAATAGATCTATTTACTTGTACTAGCGCTCACCCATTATAGGCAATTAACAGTTCATGATGTGGGGTCTTTGGCAATAACTACTCATGCAATTGATCTCATATTTGGGTTCAGCATACCATAAAGTTTCTTGTGTCCAGTTTATAAAACAAGCATGTATCAAACATGTATTAGAAATCATGTGGTAGGCAAGCAAAAGCTTTAGTAAAATACATTCATGTAACGCTTAGTGTCAGTAGTAAACCGATTAAGTTATTCGGTAAAACAAGCATGTATCAAACATGTATTAGAAATCACGTGGTAGATAAGCAAAAGCTTTAGTAAAAAATTCATGTAACGCTTATGTAGTGTAACCGATAAGTTATTCGGTAAAACAAGCATGTATCAAACATGTATTAGGAAATCACGTATGGTAGTAGATTAAGCAAAAGCTTTAGTAAAACCTTTCATGTAACGCTTATGTTGTAGTATCCATTTATTCGAGTTTAAGACAAGCATGTATCAAACATGTATTGAATATCAAGTGGTAGATAAGCAAAAGCTTTAGTAAAACATTCATGTAACGGTTATGTAGCCAGTTACAATTCAGTTTTATTCCGGTTAAAACAAGCATGTATTCTCACCCAAAAATAGTTTAAGAAAACCATTAAAAGAGAAAAGGTGGGGCTATGAACTCACCTTGATGTTGCAGAGAAACTAGCAGAAATGCAAATAATAATCACAGCATAAATGGAGAACGGAACAGCTCGACCAAGAAGATGCAGCTTAATTTAACGGCTAAATCCTATTAGCTTAGGATGATGAATTTGGGGTTTACCGATGGATGAGTACATCAACGCGACTCGTTGATAAGGGATTTGAATTTCAGGTTGGATGGGTTTGGTGGTTGGTTAAATAAAATAAATCAAAAACACAAAGCTGGTATTGTAATATATATGAAGATAACGAAACAAATTAATATTCATTTGATGAATTATATACTATAAGAACAAACAACCAAAAGAATAAGTTCGACAACTATATTATACTTTACAGTTTATATAGAAGCGCGAGAAAATAATGGTAACAATATAATTCGACACGTTTTCAAAAGTCACTAATTAAATTAATAAAAAGTTCATACATAAAAGTAAACACACGTTTTAAAGTTATGAATTTTCTTATAGTTTTTACAAAACTTATTATTTTGTCTATTAGTCGAAAATTATAAAATAATATTTTATAATTTAGTATTTCGTTACGCGTTTTAACTAAACTAGTTATCTTGTTTATACAAGTATAGTTTTCGTTTATTTACCGATTCATTGTATTATTACAAATAAAAAAATCTTAAAACTATATATCTTTGTCCTTTTATCGGGTTTTCTAAAATAATAAAAGTTTTAGTGAAAATACTAGGTACAGTAATTTTTAGAAATTTCGGCATGACCTTGCCGTTTATACAACGTTTCCCTTATTCATAAATTTCAATATTTTTCCCCTCCATGTTGCAAAATGTCCGTGTTTCAATATATACCTAACAACTAAATAGACAACAAAAATAGATAAAACCAAACACACCTAATGGTTATTAAACGCAAAACCAAACACCCTTGTCGGCTGTTAAACTCAAATCCAAACGCCCCCTTTGGGCTATTAACTCAGCGAAACAAACACCCCTTTTTGGGGCAGTTTAGACTCAGATCCAAACGCCCCTGTTGGGCCGAAAACACAACAAACAAATATCCCTTAGGCTGTTACTTACAGCCAAACGCACCCATAGGCTGTTTTACACAGCCAAACGCACCCTTAGGGCTGTTAAGCCCAGAACCAAACACCCCCTAACTGTTTTTAAAACACAAATCCAAACACCCCATGGCTGTTATTTCAAAACAAAACGCACCCTGGATGAAGACACCAACCAAAACGCACCCTATATGGGTTTGTTAACAAAATCAAACGCACCCGCGTGCATTTATGAACCATACGCACACCATGGTGGTGGCTGAATCGAAGGCCAACCGCACCCGTGGTGTTGCTAGGGACAACCAAACCCACTCCTTCGCTGACCCAGATCCGAACGCACCCTCTCGGTGCAATTAACAAACTAGGCGCACCCTTGTTCTATCAAACCAACACACCTCGTTGGTGCTAAACGAAAAACACACGCACCCTATTTGATTTAAAACCAACAGAACCCTGATGATGCCGAGACAAACCAGACGCACCCTCGTGGTGGCTGGTGACGGTGAGGGCTGCGGTGGTGCTGTGGTGGTTTAAATGGTGCCGCGGCTGTGGATGCCGTGTGTAGAAATGGTGGCGATGATGCTGTCGATTCGGTGGTGGGGTGGTACGTTGACGGAGATGAAGATGACAACGTGGAGGAGATGATGGAGCTATGGTAGGTTGGTGGCGTTCGAATGGCGTGGTGACGTCGGTGGTGGTGTGGTGATGATATTGTTGGTGGATCGGAGGTGGGTGGATGGAGGAGATGATGATGGTGTGTTGGTGGTGGAGGTACGACAGCGGTGATGTGGTTGTGATGGTGTCGGCCGGAGGGTGGTCGGAGATCGCCGGAGCGGCGCCGGGACTGGGAGAGAAAGAAAAAAAGGGCTAGGGTTTGCATCAAATGAAAAATGAAGTGAACCCTAAATCTATATATAATTATACTAAAAAGTTTTCAAAAAAAATAGCAAGTGTTATATAGTATAGGGTTAAATTTATAAATACCACCACAGGGACTACAAGTGTAACTTCCGATAATTAATGGTTCGGGACTCGTTTGAGCGACTTAACGGAGGAATTAAAATACGAAAATTGCGCCATTGTTTTCCAAATTGTTTTTCCCGCGAAAATGAGTATTCACTCGACTAATATTTTATAAATATTTTTATAAAATATATTTAAATCATTATTATTTATTTGGTACCATTGGGTGTCGCGAGTAAGCTTTGTCCGAAAAATAAAACTTTAATTTCAACGTTCGCGTTTTTAAATAAACGCTATTGGATAAATATTAACTAATTTATTAAATATTTTTATTTAATAAAAAGTGGTAATTAAATATAAATTTAATTATTCATGGGCCGGTACGCGTTGTGTTCAAAATTTTGCGAGGTTATTTCAGCCATTTTCTGTTTGTTTTCGTGTCTCGGCCAAAACTAAAAAGTTGTCCGAAATATCGTTTTACATCAAATTGCTTTAGAGTCCGAGTTGTGAAAACGTAATTTAGTGGTTCGTTTTTGATAAGATTAACTATGAATTAATATATATCTTTTTCGTTTTCGAATCAAATAAGTTAAATATAACTTTGTACTCGCGGTGTGTAATAATAATCATAATTTATTATTTAAATACGTTCCGAAAATTTTACCGGTCATGCGGTAATTGCTTTTATGTGACAATGAACGATCAAAAGTCAAAAGTAAGATCGGACCTGAAAAGTCAAAGTTTAAAATAGTCATTTAAAATTTCGAAAATTCTCGGATGTTACATACGTACTCGGCTTCGGTGGTGGAAATGGCTAGGGTAGTTTGTTTCTTGGAGAACCACGATGTGAGGCTGCATCCCATGAATGCGCACACACCGCTTGTGTTTTTGCGACCGACATAGTCTCCCGCATGATCGGAATCAGCGTAAACTATAGTTTCTACACCCGTTCCTTTGGGATACCATAAACCTAAATGTGTTGTTCCCTTAATATATCTAAAAATC